>BQNB010121741.1:0-18316 GCA_026074375.1 Tanacetum coccineum
TATATATATATATATATATATATATATATATATATATATATATATATATATATTAAAGAGTAAATTTTCCTTAGGGAATTTTCTTAATTGCTCTTGTGGAAATAAAATATTATATATTAGTATATATTATAAAGCGTATCAAACACAAACACAAAAACCATTTTTAAAATTTGATTATTGAAACTTATTCAAACATCACTCAAACAATTATTTAAATCAAGAAAGAACCAAGTGTGAAGTTGTTTTCTGTTCCCCCTTTTTCCTTCTTGAGCTCATCAAACCCCACAAACACCCCACTCTTGTCATTTGGTTTTTCCAACCATCAAATATAGTTTAGATGATGATTTATTAATCATCTATGAAAGAAAAATAAACATGCATTAAGGTTTATGCATGGTTTGGGTTTTGTTAAAATAAGTGGGATTTGATTTGATTAAGGTTAATTAGATTAGTGGGGAAAGTGAAGAAGGAAGATTGGTAGGAGATTTAAATTTGAAAACTTAAGGTTTTGGGTTCGGGTTTGGTGTTTGAACCACGGCAAAGGCAAAACTAAGGAGGTTTTGTTTATTTAATTGATTCTAGTATTAATTAGATTAGTTTTGTTTGATTTGGGTTGATTTGGTTTCGGATTTGATTGGTTTTGGGTTCGAAGGTCACGGCCAAAAGGAACAAAGGGACGAGTCGAGTCTTGATCGAGTTCGATCTTGCGTTATATAGCATTGTAAGTAATTTTACTTACTAGTTTAATAATCGTTTTGCGATTCGATTTGTTTTTAACAATTACATGTGATGAAATTCAATGAATCTTGCGTCGTCTAGTTAGTTTTTGTTATTGATTGATTGAGCAAGTTGAATATTGATTATAGGCCATTTTAGATGTGCCGTGAATGAATTTTTGGGTCAAAAATGGATTTTGGAGCGTTTCGTAGCTCATAGATTTGGTCAGAAATTTGGCGCGGAAAATGAGGTTCGAGATTTTAAGAAATCTGATTTTTGATTGAAAAATATGATAAAGCTTACTTAGACGATCGTTTTGATATAAATTGGAGCTTCTAACTCCTAATAACGAAGAATCTAGAGCGAAATCTAAATATACACTTTAAGTAGAAAATAAAGTGTTGTGAAATATACTAGTTGCTGACAGAATTTTAAACGTCTGATTTGAGCACTTTCGGGTCCGTTTCGGCCTTCCGGCGAAACACGAAAGTTTTTCGGAATGTAGTTTTACTTTGTCGCGAGGCTTGTTAGTTTTAAAATCGCGTAATAATGGGTCAAAACTGAAAGTCAAATTCTGCACTTTATTAAAATTGTTATAAGTTCCTGCAGAAACTTTCAGGGGCATTTTGGTCATTTTTCTTCAAGTTTCAGGTCTCGGCTAAAACTAAAATGTTGTTCGAAACGTTGTTTTGCATAAAATCTCTTTAGAGTCCGAGTCGTGAAAATGTGATATCGTGGGTCGTTTTGAGCGGGTCAAATCTAGTAATATATATATACATAAAGTCAAAGTCAAATAAAGTCTAACGTTGACTTTTGAAAGTCAACGAGTTGATGTGAGTCTTGTTGGGTGTTTATAAAAATAATAAACGCTATTATTATTACGAGAATAACATTTTAGACTTAACGATTGTTACGAACGAAGATAATTCTAAAAATAGTAACTTTTGTAATAATCGGAATATAATACCAATACGAGTAAATGATAACTAATTTGAACGTCGAATGTGCGACGAGATAAATGAATATTATTATAAATATAATTTGATGACGGGACTTACTAAAAATGGGAACTTTCTGAAAATAGCAACTTACTAAAAATAGAAAGTTTCCGAAATTAGAAAATTTTCAACAAGGTATCGAATGCGTAATAAAAAAAATGATCATAACTCAATTATGTGGGGTTTAGGATCTAGGACACGCAAGTGGATTTCTCATCACATGTCTATGTATAATTATACTATTTCAATAGTTGCGATGCACGCACTATTCGATCGTACTTTAGTGTAAACTAATCGGGCGACATTAATTATAGGTTGCTATTGAGTTCGTTGTTGAAACGTCTTTGGATTGTTTCGTTTATTTTTATCTTCGGCTTAGATCAAGGTGAGTTCATAGCCTCGCTTTTGAACTGTTTTGAATGTTTTGAAATCCGCGAGGGGGTTACATGCTTGTTTTGAAAAATGGAACACAAGTAACGTAATGTGTACTTGTTGTTGTTTGTTTTGAAAAGTGAACGCAATGTGTTTTGATACGTGATATGATTCCATGCTATGAATTTATGCCTTTGATTGTGTACTCGTTAATTACCGAGGAGGTAAGCGTTGAATGCATTAAATATATCTATTGGGTTTGATAGCCTTGTCTGGGGCATGAATCCGTTGGTGAACACCCTGTAACGGGCATTTTGTATTGAGAAAAAGGGTGGTGGCATACTACCCGGTCACTTATTTTATCTATAATGATAAATGTGTTAAGGTTCGGTACACGGGCTCATACAAGATGAAAAAGTTGTGTGGCCTGCCTAGCTAGCAGTCATACATGTTTTGTGGAACCAAAGATTGCGTTCTGATTGTTATTTGCAAACTCTATGAATTCACTCAACGTTTTGTTGACGTTTTTAAGCATGTATCTCAGGTTTAGATGTTGTTGATGGCTTGGATGGGACGGAACGCGGATATCAAAGACTGTGTCATGGTGAAATGTTTTGTTTATTTAAACAAAAGAACGCTTTGGAAAAGAGTCGTGTCATGACTTTTTGAAATGAAGTTTTTAAGATAGTTTGGGACCTTGTAACTCTGACGTTCTTCATATAAATAAAAATAAATTTTGTTTTATAAAAAGTATCATTTGAGATCCTACAAAATTAAAAGCCAAACACCCTCTTATTTTAATCCCACCTAAAATTATACTTTACCTTTTATACCCACACAAGTTATTAACACAAAAAAATATGGGTAATAAGGCACAAGGGTCGGAATAAAAAAAGGGGAAACACATATCACATAGTAAATATCGACCCATCTAATTTTTCCCTCTTCTCTCCCTTCGCTGCTCTATCTCACGACACACCAAACAAGAACCATAAGGGTTCTTGTTCTTCCATTTTCTTCAATTCCAAGTATGCAAGGTTGATTTTAAGGTGATTTAAGGCGTTTTTAAGAGTTTAATTCGTCCAATTTCAAGGTTTATTCAAGATTCAAGAGTTAGGGTTTTATAATTAAATTATGAATTTTGCAAGACTTGATTGGGAGTTGGTTCAAGCAAGTAGGTTTTGATATTTAGAAGGTCTTGAAGCAAGGTTCTATTATTTGGGTTGTTGATTTGGTCCGAAAATTTACAATAAGGAGGGTTTATTTGTGTTTTGATTTCTTGCTTTAATCATCTTCTAGTAAGTTTCACTCTTGATTTATGATTTTTCTTTTGATTTTGGTCCATGTATTTTGATGTTAGTTTATAGAAATTCATGATGTTTTGTGTTTATTAATGTGTTAATTAATCATGTATGGCATTGTTTAGAGTTTTGTGGTGATTGGATTGAGGTTTGGATGGAATTTGGATGAGTTCTTAGGTATGGAATTAGACCAGCAGGTTGTGGCTTTGTTTACGAATGTATTATGGTCTTACCAGACCTGGGAGTTTTGATATATTGATAGGCATAGATCTTAAGTACATGTGGCTAATTGGATGGAATTTTATCTCTTTCGGATGAGTGAGATACAACCGTTTTACCAAAACGTGTCGAATCAGACCTAGTCGTAGAAAATGGGGCATAAGTTCAGGTTTTTATGCAAACATTTTGTAAAATAATCATGTTCTCAGTAGAGGAACCTTAGTAGGATCACCTCCAAGTAGTTTCACTTAAAAGGCACTCGTAGTTTTCAAAGTGCGTCCGTTTCCCTAAGCCATAAAATGTGTCACTCTTTAATTGGGACTGTTTTGAAATGTTGGATAGATTTGAGTGTATAGGAAATTTTTTGGCTTGGGAAGTTCTGGGAAATTCAATGGTGGCCAGGTATGTGTCTTAAGTATGTATGGCCGTTTGGTAGGAGCGTTAACTAATTCGGATGGTTAAGTTATGGTCATTTTTCTAAAACGGGTCATTTTACGCAACCTGAATTTGAAACCTTTATAAGTCAGAAAGTTTGTATAATAGCACTCACATTTGAAAGCTCAAGCTTCTAGGTATTGAGTCAACTTAAATTTGTCCGTGCGGTTCGTCCTCATTGGTTATACGGTTTAGGAGATATGCTAAAAATGGTAAAGACGTAAATTTTAGAAAATGATCTGCACTTGTAGTGAAGGGTAAAATAGTAATTTCACTTGGGCAGCGAGGATCACATTTCTGGAAAATAGACTCGTAATGCAACCTGTACGCGAAAACCACATGTTTATATCTATTATGGATTTTAAACGACACACTTTCAAAGAGGGATACAATTTCAGAATCTTGTAAATAAAAGATTTAGTTAGACGTAAAACTAAGGTGAACACTTGTAGGAAAAATTGGTTAAGACATAAACTTGAGACACGTCTTTGAAATGATATTAGTTCAGATTTGGACTTGTGATTTGAGTGATTTTGACCCATAAAAGTTAGGATGCAATGCCATACTTGTTTCGCCAAATAAAAATGTTGTATCCAATATTCCTTTCTATTTTATTTCCATTTGTGTGAGTATTGGTTGGTTATTTTTCTAAGTCGCGCCTTTTTATTATAGGTTGCACTTAGGGTGTTCGATTACTTCAGCTTCTATCCTTTTTATTTTTCTGAATCGCTTAAAGGTGAGTTCATAGCCCCACCTTTTCTCTTTTAATGGTTTTCATAAATTGTTTTCGGGGTGAGAATACATGCTCGTTTTACCGTAAACTCATTGATTTCTGTAACACCCCCAAAATACGGGTTGCAACGGAATATTGAATATCTGAGGGTGTTACTTCATAGATCAATAGCACAAGATATGAGAACGACCACTAAATGTGTCGTTTAAAAAAAAGATACATTGGATTAACAAAATACTTGTTCATTACATAAGCTCATGGCTTCAAATTGTTCGACAATATAAGTAAAGATTTCGGTTTATAACAAATGTTCCCAAAATGTAATACAACCCAAATCTTTAGTATTGATTCTCTCCAAAGAGTGACCCCCAATGTATCTGGGCACCTCGTGCCTTATTGACCTGAGAAAAACATGCTTAAAACGTCAACATAAAGTTGGTGAATTCATAGGTTTATGTAATTTAAATTGTAAGATCGCAAGATTTCCATGTGTATGATTAAGCAACAGATGCAAACATCATAAAAAGTAATTACGTTTTCACTATAGTCATGCATTGAAGCTCGAAGTGATGAATGATGCAATAAATTGCCAAACATTTTCCCATGAAATGTTGTTCTACCAAAACATCCCAAATCCGACATGGTTACGTCTTGTTGTGGCAAACTGGCACAGTGAGTGCTACTCACCCAAACAGGGCGTTCAATCCTAAATAGATCTATTAATTACACTCATGCTTACAAATCTAGTGATTGGCAGTTCATGAAGAAAGGGCTCAGTGGGTTATCGCTACTTAGGCCATAATACACGTAATCATTGTTAAAATGTACCCTTGCGTACAATTGTAAATCAAAACATGTTCTCACCCAAAAATCGTAAAACATTTAAAATAAATGTGTAAAGCAGGGGGGCTATGAAACTCACCTTAGTAGGTTGTCATATGTGAATGATAAATTATATCCAAGTATGCAAATGAATCCTCACGTAAATTTCCTAAGTAAATACAGTCAGTCTTAGTCTACAAGTTTAGGCTAACGACTTAATGCATAAACTATAATAAATTGCTAGTTTATATATACTGTTATCACTTGTGTGGTGATGCACATGTTTAATGTATTTTTTCTTTACTTGTTGGCTCTTGGGAAGGTATACGACTACACACGTACAAGTATATGTATAAGCGTTATCAACAAATATACATATTTATTAAGTCGTGTTTTAATTTGTATAATATCCGATAAATATTATAACTTGTCCGATTTGTTAAGTGTTTATTAAAATCACTTTCGTTCATAAAATACCCTTAGGTTTTCTATATTTACAAAATCAGTCCCTATGTTTATGAAAATATAATATTTACATTTTAAACCCTAGGTTTCCACCTTTACACCTTTAGTCCTTCAACTTTACAAAAATTACACTTTAGGTCCTTATACTTTCAAAACAGCCCCTTAAGTTTTAGAAGTGACAAAATAGTCCATAAACTTTATAAATTTGACACTTTTAGCCCCTTAACTTGAAAAAATTACATTTTAAGCCTAATTAAGTTCTAACAAGTGACAATAGGTTTCATTAGACTCCAATAAGCTACATAAGCTGTGTCAGCTTATAAATAAGCTCGGATAAGCTTATTTTAGGCTTATTGGGCTCGTTAAAGCCCATTAAGAAAATAAATGGTCCATTTAAGATTCTAAAAGCACATAAGCACTCATTTGGCTTATATAAGTTTATGTGAAATTGTTAAGCTGAATGAGCTTATTGGGCTCGTTAGCCCAATAACCTTAACCCGAAATGTTTTAAAGGGTCCATTAAGGTTTTATAACATGATCTAACTTATTTTCTAGTCTTATTAAGCACTTTTAAGATGGTTTTTATGTTCGGCTTATTTTTATTAAGCCAAATAAGCTTCGTTAATGGCTTCTTTGTTTTTTTTTTTGGGCCTTTATTAAGAGTCGGTTTAAGTTTAAAACATGTTCCAACTAGTCCAATTTAGGTCATTAGCTTTTCTAGGTTTATAATAAAACTCATTAAGCTGGCATAAGATCACAAATAAGCTGTCTCAAGTTTATTCGTGTGGCTTATGGATTATTTGGTACGTAGTGGGTGCTGCAAGCCCAATAAGGGTTAGTTAGGTTCCTATGTATTATTGTGGTCCATGTAAGTCCAATAAGTCATATTAGCCCCTTAATAAAGATCAAGGAGCTTATGAATAAGATGTGGGGTCCCATAGTCGCCTGGTCTGTTGGGCCTGTTTGGCCCATTAGTGGGTTGTTGGGTTTTAAATGAGACCCTTTGTGGTCGTTAATTACTAGTTGACTAAAAATACTAGCAACCAAAATAAGCTCGATTAGCACACATATAGATCGTGTTTGCTCATATGTAATTGTCCAAGTAGCTCATATACCTCTTCCCACGTTGAACCATCACATTCTTATGAAAATTTTACGTATAGGTTTTATGTATTTCGAGTATAAGTGTTAGTATTCGTGTTTGTTTCCTTACGTGTAATTAAATGAAAACATTTAGCTCGTATTTAAATCACGTTGTACATATTTTATCATGTCCTAGCACCACACAAGTCTTGTATGTGAATTTATATGTACGTGCACCATGCATGGGTTGAACCATGCATGACCACACCCACGTTAATTTGTTAATTACAAAATTTACGCAACCCATACGACTAGACAAGAAGCAAATGAATAGAACATGAATGTACACGAGTTAGGACTCAACTTATAATGATCCTTAGCTTCTTGTATGTGCGTGTCGTGTAGTAATCCAAATCGTATAACCCAAATCCTAGCTCAAACCCGAAACCTCCTTTCTTTCAAACCCTTAAACGTGTAATCCATAGTTTATACCTTAAGATATTTGTTTGCAATTGGGTGATGTTGTGTCCTGGCTAAGTGACCCGAAAACAAGAAGAGAAAACAATGGTGGTTTGGCTTGAGAGTGTTTATGTGTTTAAGAGTTGTAAGAAATTATTAAGTGTCAAGTGTAAGTGAGTATATATACGCTTAAGAGTTAGCTAGTCCACTAGTTCTATCCTAATCCCAAACCGTGCCCGTCGTAGGTGGTTTTACGGGTTCTAGTTAGTATCAAATGGTTTTGATAATACCTCTTAAGTACACTCTTTAATGGCAAGATGATTGTACAAGATTTACTAGGATTATGGAAATCTTATGGTTTGTGTATTGTTGTTACTAGCCGCGGGTATCAAAGAGCCAAGAAAAAGGGTCCAAGGTGGTTAATATCCAATGTGTTTTAGCTAACTAGGGACATTAAGTACATTCTTTAATTAACCTAGGATGTACATGTACTTAGGGGATATTAAGAAGATTTTCTAGATGCTTAAACATGTGGGATGAATAGTTTAGGGGTTTTGCTTACCCATATTCGGCCAAAGTGACATATTAACACAAGAATTTAATAATTTTTGTGTTTAAGGATTGAAAGTGGTTATTGGTTTGAGTCTAGGTAAGTCTAGGTATTTCCGAAGTATGTCTAAAAGTATTTTATTATGAAACGTAAGCTATTTTACGGACCAATATAATAAAATGTGCAAGGTCAATAATTATCTTCTTAATAATTATACACTTGCTTGACGTAAACCTTAATTTATTTTGGTGACCGTTTACGTCAAATAATTATTTCTAGTCTACGCGATTTAGCTTAAAATGTTATATTAAAAGTAACGCGTATATTACCTAAATATAAAATATGTGAAGATTAACATGAGTCGTAAAATGACTGAATTGAGAAAATTTACAGTCTTTACCCGTTTTTTAAAAGAGCTTTGTCCGCAAAGCTTTAAGACCATTGTAGTGGATGACGAAACCCGATTTGTGAAAAAGCTGTCGGTTTTCTCTGTTTTTTGATCGAATCTTCACGTTCCCAGGTGTGAAAAAAAAAACTAGGACCTATCCTAGAGTTCCAGCGAAAGCTTAAACCAATGGTATCCGGCTTCGCTTTAATCGTTGATCTCCTGTTCCATGATTTCAACGGGCTCTTCCACAAACTGGAGCTTATCATCAACGTGAGTTCCTTCTAACGGCATGGCTAATGGTTCATCAGCGTAACATTTCTTCAGATTAGACACATGGAAAGTATGGTGAACCCTGCTCAAATATTGAGGAAGTTCCAGCCTATAGGTAACCTTCCCAACCTTGGCTAACACCTTGAAAGGTCCGACATATCTCGGGTTCAACTTGCCCCGCTTACCCAATCGTACAACCCATTTCCAAGGTGAGACCTTGAGCATAACTCTGTCCCCAACTTCGAATTCCATCAGATTTTGCTTCAAATCACCGTAGCTCTTTTGTCGGTCCTGAGCAGCTTGAATTCTCTGCTTGATTAGGATGATCTTTTCCTTTGTTTCTTGGATCATTTCCGGACCAGTCAGTTAGGCTTCTCCAACTTCGGCCCAGCACACAGGTGATCGACATTTTCGGCCATAGAGTGCCTAATAAGGTGCGGCCTTTATGCTAGCGTGATAACTGTTGTTATACGAAAACTTGGCTAATGGCAAATGCTTAACCCAGCCTTTTCCAAAATCGATCACGCAAGCACGTAACATGTCCTCGAGAGTTTGAATAGTCCTCTCGCTTTGGCCGTTGGTTTCTGGATGATATGCAGTGCTCATACTCAGATCTGTACCCAAATCTTTCTGAAATGATTTCCAAAAATTTGATGTGAACCTCCCATCACGATCATAGATGATTGAAACAGGTATTCCATGTCTTGCTACTATCCTATTCAGGTACAACCTTGACAATTTGTCCAATGGGTCATTCTCCCTTATTGGCAAGAAGTGAGCAAATTTTGTAAGTCGATCCACAATTACCCAGATGGTGTCAAAACCATATTTTTGTTGTGAACGGACCTTAGGGAAGCTTGGTGATAAAATCCATCATGATATTATCCCACTTCCACTCGGGTATTGCTGGTTGTACTAATAGTCCTGATGGCCTTTGATGTTCATCCTTGACCTTTGCACACGTCAAGCACTTGCGAACATAGGTGGCGATGTCAGCCTTTATATTTGGCCACCAATATAGCTTCTTCATATCTTGGTAAATCTTTTCAGAACCGGGATGGACAGCATATTTCGACTTGTAGGATTCGTGCATAATCACAGATCTTAAGTCGCCATAGCAAGGCAACCAACTCTTGCCGTTTAAACATAAAGTCCCATCGGCGCGTGGTTTCAACTTTTCCTTGGGTATATCCTTTTTGAGCATACCGCCTACATCTTCATTCTTAAGATTCTTTGGTTTCAGGGCTTCGATCTGAGCTTCTAGTATTTGTTTGGGAAGATCCAAGCCAGTAGTCATAACTAAGGCTTGAACCCGCAATGGCTCAATCCGTTCCTTATGGCTTAGTGCATCGGCCACTATGTTTGCCTTTCCCGGATGATAACGGATGTCGCAGTCGTAATCACTTAGCAATTCTAACCAACGACGTTACCTCATGTTAAGATCCTTTTGATCGAGGATGTGTTGTAGACTTTTATGGTTGGTGAACACGGTGCATTTTGTTCCATATAGATAATGTCTCCATATCTTTAGAGCAAACACCAACGATCCAAGTTCTAAATCATGAGTGGTGTAGTTCTTCTCATGAATTTTTAGTTGTCGAGAAGCATAGGCAATCACCTTCTCTCTCTGCATCAACACAGCGCCTAAACCCTTGTGTGAAGCATCACAATTGATCATAAAATCCTCGCTTCCTTCAGGTAAATCCAGAATTAGCGCACTGCACAACTTCTGCTTTATTAACTGAAAAGCATTTTCCTCCTTTTCACCCCAGTTAAATTTGATTCCTTTCTGAGTAGCTTGTCCATTGATTTAGCAATCTTAAACAATCTCTCAAATAAACCTTCGACTAGTAACCTAGCAATGACCTAAAATTGGCGGATCTCCATCGGTGTCTTAGGAGATGCCAATCCTTGATAGATTCTATCTTGGCTGGATCCACATGAATGCCTCTGCTATCAATGATGTGACTGATAAATTGTACCTTCGGAATCCAAAATTCACACTTTAAAAACTTGGCATACAACTTCTCCTTCTTAAGCAATTCCAAAATTGCCTTAAGATGTTGTGCGTGCTCTTTCTTATCCTTTGAATAAATAAGTATATCATCAATGAAGACGATCACGAACTTATCCAAGTAGGGCTTGCACACTTGGGTCATGAGGTCCATGAATACCGCAGGTGTGTTTGTTAGCCCAAATGGCATAACCTGAAACTCGTAATGACCATACCGAGTTTGGAATGCTGTCTTTGGAATGTCTCGTTCCTGTACTCTCAGCTGGTGATAACCGATCTACAAATCTCATCTTGAGATAAATGTTGGTTCCTTGGAGTTGATCGAATAAATCGTCGATCCTCGGGAGTGGATATCGGTTCTTCACGATTAGTTTATTTAACTCCTGGTAGTCAATGCACATCCTAAAGGATCCATCCTTCTTTTTAACAAACAAGACCGGAGCTCCCCACGGTGAAGAACTAGGTCTTATGAAGCCTTTGTCCGAAAGCTCTTGTAGTTGTTCCAACAATTCCTTCATTTCGGACGGAGCCAGTCGATATGGTGCTCTAGCTACGGGCGCGGCTCCTGGAATTAAGTCGATTTGGGAATTCACACTAGACGAGGGCGGAGGAGACCGGCAAGTCCTCGGGAACACTTCACGGAATTTCTTAGGGCACTGATTGGTACTCGTCCCTTTTTGTTGCTTTTCTTCTGACTTGTCCTCCCCCTTCTTGGTGGATATCTGTGCCAAAAAGATCTGACATCCTCTCGCCATGTACTCTTGAGCCTTTGAACCTGAAATAATGGTCAATCGAGATTCTCTATCGTTGTTACTTTCGTCACCACGAAAAATCAAGGTTCCACCCCCATAGGGAATTCGAACAAGTTTCTCATCACACACAATCATGGCGTGATACTATCTTAACCAATCCATGCCGATTATAATGTCGAAACTACCCAGTTCTACGGGCATTAGATCTATGTTGAACGGGTGGTTTAAGAAATTTAAAGTGCAACCCCGTATAATAGTGTCTACCCCGACTATTTTCCCGTCAGCTAATTCAACATCATAACTATTTTCTAATGGAGTTGGGGCGATGTCAATCAGGGAACTAAACGCAGTAGATACAAAACTTCTATCGGCACCAGTGTCAAATAAGATAGATGAATAGCGGTTGTTTAAGAGGAACATACCCGTGACGACATTGGAGTTCGGGTTCCTCGATGCATTCCCATTCTTATCTGCATTTCCAACTACGTATACCCAGCCTTGTGCATTCCTATTTCCCCCATCCTTATTCTTCAATTTTGGACAATCTCTCTTGAAATGTCCTGGAGCTCCACATTCAAAACAACCATTCCCCTTGGGAACTGCCCTATTGTCCCTCTGAGCATTAGCAACATTAGTGTTGCCAGAACCTCTGCAGTCGCGGGCAAAGTGCCCTACCTTGTTACATTTGTGGCATTTCTGAGTACACGGGCCATTGTGATGAAAATGGCCATGGTGCACTTGGGCAAGAATACACCATACGGCTTCTTTTCACCCGCCCCCATATTGTAGACCTTGGCGACATTCTGTCTCTTGAAGGGTTGTTGTTGATGGCCATGGTTGTTTCTGGATGAATCATCAGCCTTCCTTTTGTTGTCAGTCTGCCTTTCCGCATAGGTGCGGAGTTTCTGATCCATCAAGTCGTTGGCCAACTCAATAGTCTCATCCAACGTCTTGGGTTTGGAAGACTTCACATTTCCATAAATGTTATCAGGGAGTCCACTGATGTACTTGTCAACCTTCTCAGTTTCATTAGCAACAAACTTGGTACATATCAGGGTTAGCTCTTGGAAACGTTCAGTGTATGTTGGAACATCATTCCCTTTGACCTTTAGTTCCTACAATCATTTTAGTTCTTGATTTCAACCCTGGGACATTACTTGTCCATCATTTTCTTCTGAGTATCTCCCAAGTCACGAATATGCATCAGGACCTTAAGGTTCTTATCTGACCATTCCACCAAGTCAAAGCAGCACCTAACAGAGTGCAGGTGGCAAACTTAACCTGATTTTCAATAGCACAACCACTGATATTGAAGAATGACACCATCTTTTCAATCCACCTGGTTAAACCGACAACGCCTTCAGTTCTTTTAAAGTTCAAAGGTTGACATTTCATGAAGTTAACGTAGAAATAAGGGCGCGCAATTTGCACAATCCTTCGGTTATCCTCGTGTGAACTATGGCTTCCATCTCCATTAGTGGAGTTTCACAGAAGAGCTTGATCAATCATGGCTTGGACGGATTCTGGAGTCATGTTGTTTGGGTTGGTGTTGTTAGGAGTGGTATTCGGTCCTCGTCTTGTCGCAGGTGCCATGATTTGTCTAAATCACATGAGACAAAATGTGAGGTCATGATTATGACGAGATATACAATAATTTACAAATGAGACAACAACACAAGAGAGGTATATAGTACAACATAACACATCTATTTCATTCATAACTTGGAAAATTTTACATGAAATAGTTTTTGGTACACAAAATACAATACAAAAGATCTAAGGTTATGCTAGCGGGGAAAACCCCTAATACTTAACATGCCTGAACAACTGCCTAGCAAAGTAAAACGACATAAACCACTAGACGTGACTATCCGCATCCCTAAAAGCATCCTGGTGATCTGGAACTCTAACATCTAGTCCTGGCTGTCTAGCACTCCTCTACTGTTCTCGCAATGCTAACAACTCGGCCTGTATGTCCCCCATCTCTTGTCTCATGTCTCTCATCACTCGGAGAATCTCTACCATCTGTGCCTTACGTCTACGGTCAGTCTCTTCGAGATCTTTCCATCTCTTCAATTTTGCTGGCATCAGGGAGCGAGTCTCATGTACCTGATGATGTGTCTGAATAAGAGTACCCCTGCTCTTAGCTGTGTCTGATATGCCTGGATCTGGGACTCATGTGCATACACCAGATCACGGTGGGTCTGAAGCTCATACTGTGACAACCATGGCCTTGGCAGGATAGGTCAAACCGTTAGTGGATGACCTTAGGTGCTGTTGCAAAGTGAAAGATTTAAGTGATTTATGTGGGTTTAATATGATGTTTTAGAGTGATTGGAAATCAATCTATTGAGTGTGATCATCAGCAATGAGATTGGAAATAGGTGGTCAAATTGGTTTAAGTTCATTTTCGTTCACTTTTGAGGACAAGGAAAAGAATTAATGAGATTCGATCGAAGCGTTTTTGTGTTAATTTGTGTTAGATATTTCTACGTTATAGTATCTTTTGTTTTAAGTATTCATAAGATAGGTTTAGGATTTTTTAGTGAAAGTTAAGAAAATGTATATTTCATAATTTAGGAAAGTTTAGGTTTTAAATGAAAAGTTAAAAGTTATTTTTAAAAGTCTAGTGGATTTCGTTTAAGCAAAAAGGTATAGTCAAATTTGTTTAAGTTTCTATAAAAATTTAAGGAAATACAAGTAATTGTATAATTAATAAATAAAAGTAAAAAAAGAAGAAAAGGGTCTATCCGGCCGAATAGTAATAAAAAAAAGTTTATTTAGAAATCGAAATTCTAAATATGCTATTATCAAGGAACTCTTAGGAGGCCTATAATACAAAACTAATCCAACTGCCTCCCCTCATTTGTTCGCCGATTTTTACAAGAGAAGAAAGAAGAGAAAATTTTAGGGTTCTTGGTTAAGGTATTTTCTAATCTTTTGTTTAATTCTAGTTATTTAATTTTCCAATTTCTTGTAAAACTAAGCTTATGGCTTAGGAGTTTATAACTTAGTGATTATAAAATATAGGCTTTGGATTTTTCTGGAAGTTTAAAATGGTTAATAATGATTGTTTTGAACATTAGTTTAATTGGAACGTGATTTGACCTTAGCGTTAGGGTCTTAGATTGCCCGAATTAGTTTTTTTAATTCACTGCAGAAATTTATGCATTTTGTAACAGCTAACACATGTCATGAAAAATTAAAAAAAACAATTTAGTCAACAAAACTGAGATCACCTCAAGCGCTACATACCATAAAAGTTAACCCTCGTGAGTTTTTTAATGGTCGGGAAGTGGGTGCAAAGGGTCGTTAACAATAATCAATGCGTTAAAACATTGACGAATTTCAGATAAGGTATATTGATTTTTTATACTAAAAATACTTTATACATTTAGTTAGTGCCTAAATATCATGTGAAGTTTCGTTTATATATTGTGTGTACCCCGAATTTTTGCTTGTATTGAAAGGATGACTAAAGTGGGTCAGCTAGATCCATACATTTTAGATGTCATATTCTAGATGAATTATTTGGACACTTTGGATTAATAACTTTATAAAGGGTAAATTTGTAAAAGGGTAAAGGATTTGGATATCTAGAGAGGTTCAAGAGCATATATGTAGCATTGTTGAATTGATTTGAATTGTGGAAGTGTTTTAAGGTTTTACGTTTAGTACGCGTAAGGTTATAGAAAATTCTTGCTCAAAACCAAAAAATATAAGTGTAGAAGAGAGTTTAAAATGACATAAGGTAGGAGTTGAAAAGGTTTAAAGTCAAGTAAAGAATTATGGAAGTACAGCTTAGAATCCCCATCATAGTTGAGGTTACATCATAATGGGTTGAATGCTAATTGATGTCTAATTATTCTATTTACTGGTTAAACCTATGCTATATACGTTGTCTAATGATATGGGGGTTTTCAGCCTGAGAGACTAGCATAGGTTTGGTGGTGTCAAATATCAATTCAATACACAATATACACAAAAGAAGAAAATCAAAATATAGAAAAGCGGTACAAGCCAAATGATAGAAAACTGTATTAGCCATATTAAATCCAGTTTAATGTTGGTTTGTTTGTTTTGGTGCAATGTTTTACTTATCTCGAAGCAGCATATCATTCTTAAGATTTAGGCGGGACATCATCCTAAGACCTAGACACGATTAATCCTGTCACGATTAATGCATCCACATAAAGCATCCTTTTGTTTAATTATAATCTATCTTAGGGAATCAAAGTAGTGGTGATCCTGTTAAAACCCTAGCCCAACGAGACTTTACCCACTTATTACTTGACGGTGTTTTATATACTGGTAGTCCACTATTCAAATCTTTATCAGTTAATTAAGAGCATGATTGCTGAAACATAAATGGGTCACCTACCGGTCCAACTAAGCTCATAATTCAATGACAAAGATAGAACGTTATTTGTGATCCTATTGGTCCATTAATATAAAACACGATATGGAGAGCTATCCCGGTATCTAGATTACTTTTCAGATATCACTAGACCTAGTTGAATGATAGGTCGCATATTCAAACACATAAACAAGTATGAGGTGATAAACATAATTAAACAATCAACGATAACATAAGAAATCGATTTTAAAACAAACCAAACATTGAACTTTCATTAAGATGGCTAATACTTGCGGGTATTAGCCCACAACCATTGTAATTATACAAGCGTAATCAAATAATGAAAATCAACGATTAAGGGAGTAAAAATTACACGATGTCTTCTATGGATTCGTGATCAATGCTTGACATTGGTGGCTTATCTTTTCTTCTAAAATTCATCTTTAATGAGTATGGTATATACAATATGATATTGCACACTGAAAACTCGTTTTTGAGTCTTCTATTTATAGTGTCTGAAAAAGACTCGATACGCCGTATCTGGATAGGTCGATATGGCTTATTGGGTTGGATTCCTTGGAGTGCGCGCTACGTTCTTAATCAATCAGTGATATCTTTCCCAATTTACTTTATTTAATGTATCTTCGAATAGTTATCTTCATGGATATGGCGTATGTAAACAGAAGGGATACGCCGTATTAGGAATTGGTCAAACACGTTTTTTTGTGAAGTCTTGGCGTTGATACGCCGTATCTCTTTTGTTGGATACGACGTATGTAGTCAGAAATAAGCATTCTTTAAATGTCTTCATTTTAGCTCTAAATTATGCGCCTTTTAGCTTGTCTTCACAAAACACTCGTGAATTACTGCATTTATAAACTTTAAAGCAATTAAGTACCAAATAATGCAATAATTATATAAAAGTGGGCAAAACAAATGGGATAAATGATATAATAAAGTGACATTATTTGATGTTATCAAATATCCCCCACTTGAATCCTACTTGTCTTCAAGTAGATTTTAGAAACGTTTTGGTTTATGAAAATGTGTCCCAACCGAAGTTGAGGATTTTCTATTTAAGCATCATTTTGTCCCAATCACCTGTACATAACCAAGATCCTCACGAAATATGGAAATAAAAAAACTTAAATCACTCAACTAATCTAGGGTGCAACATTTAATTGGTACGCTCAATTGCTCGGTCGTGATTAGTTTTCTATCACAGGCTTGGCAAGGATACATGGTATGTGTTTAATTACACATACCTTTTACCTATAAAAATGAGCTAAAATAACCAAAAACGAACTTAAAATGCCAAAAATATGCTTGTTTTGCTAATTGTGTTGTGCAGGAACGGATACCTAAGAAAAGGACGAAAAACGAAGCCAAAACGACAAAACCGGACACGGAATGGAAAAGCGTGGAAAAGACACAGTCAAGTCCAAGCCCAAGTGTCAAAAAGTCAACCCAAGTCAACCCCGACAAATCCAGAAGTCAACAAGTGAAGAAAAATAAGTTTAGGGACTTAAATTGCCAAATCCTAAACTTATTTAAGGAGAAGAAAAGAAGAAAATAAAGAGAAGGGGCAAAACTGCCAAATGCCCAAAGAGATACCCCAAGGGCCAAGTCTGCCACCTTTCCAAAGTTATAACTAACAAGGACTTGTGGTGTAATGCTCATTATAACCCTTGAGGGGTGAACCTGCCAAGTCCCGAAATTTCTATAACCCACAAGGACTTAATTTGCAAACACATATAACACCATGAGGGACCAAACCTGTCAACACCCCAAAGTTTAAACCTGTTTTAGAGTTACTGTATATCTTCCTCGTTCTTTCCCACCAAACCCATACTCCACCTCTGTCACCTCGTTTGACTTCCCACATACTCCAAAAACTTCACAATCCCATAACCCCACCCCCTACATGGCCTATGCCATGTTGGCAATCCTAACTCCCACAATCCGGATCAATGGTTGACATAATTCGACTTGGGCACCAAGGTGAATGAAGGGCCAAGATTTGTCTTTGTTTACACTCTCACAACAAACACACTTCGTTTTTGTGTCTTGAAAGAAACACACCAAGAGAAGAAGACAAGAAGACCATGTCCTAAACCCTAGATTATTTTCTATATAAGACTGTGTAAGCCATGTTGGCAAGAGAGTAGTTTTTCAGTAATAGTTAGCTTTTTAAGTGTGTAATTTTTTAAGTATTCAAACTTTAATGTACTTCTATTTTTAAGTTAATGAAAATTCAGTTTGGTGTTTTAAATTTTGTTCAAAATTATTAAGCAAAGTTTGTTAAGAGCTCTCAATTTAAGCCATTTATAACCTGTTTTTAACTTTTATACAAAAATTTAAGGAAAAGTTAAAAGAAGGAA
>BQNB010121742.1:0-17146 GCA_026074375.1 Tanacetum coccineum
GTTGAACAATTTGAAGCCATGGGCTTATGTAACAAACAAGTATTTTGTTAATCTAATGTATCTTTTTCAAACGACACGTTTGGTAGTCGTTCTCAGATCTTGTGCTAATGATCCATAAATGTAACGCCCTCGGATATTCAAACATTCCACTGCGTGCTCAGATTTGAGGGTGTTACAACTATGTGGGATCTTAAACCTTAAGATATAACATGTTCTCCATATAATCCAAGAAGCATTATACAATTCATATCACTACTTTCTCCTTATAATCATCACCCTCAAACACCATTTTCTTTACATTTTCTCCACATTTCTCATAAACAACCTTGCTAGTTCATAACCATGACTAGTTCATCCAAAACAAATTCACTAAACTTCAAAGAAAAACCACAAGAATGAGTGTCAAGTATCCAAACTATGTCAATCTCACATCCTCAAGTAAAGAACAACCAAATGAGAGAACTCCCTCACCACCTCCTAGAAAGAAATCCCTCTCACCACCTCAAGCTCCTTCAAAATCCATTTCTAGCAAAAGCACACACTACACCTCTTCATCATCACCAAGTGAGTCTCCGACACCAACCCATGTTGCACCACCACCCAAACTTCGTTTTGTCATTCTGATAAAACTAGAACCTCAAGAACTTCCTCCACCTCAAGTGTCACCAAATGATCCATATGTTTAAACAATGGATAATTGGCTACCAAGCCCTTCTAATCCATCTCCGCCACCATGTGTCTCTTGACCACCTCCTGGCTTTCCAAATCTACCACCCGGATTTGAACCATTGCCATCAACCCAACCATTGTTTGTTAACATTAACAACAACACACCTCTCCTCTACAATAATTCACCTCCACTTGAAAACATTCACCATCCACCACCAAATCTTGGAAATCAAAATTTTACCAATCCTCCAAACATCTTGGATTTTGTTCATCTAAATGACATGCCTCACCTTCATAACATGTTTTGTCAATGTTGTAGCACCACAATGCATGAAATCCAATGCTCCGAAACTGTGTCAACTACATGTTCTCATACATTCGACACAACCTCGGCTCTCCATCACACCCACCTTACATTCCGCATTAGCCGCATAACCATCTCACCTCACTCCTGCGGTTTTTGGGAGAATGTTTCTATCCTAAGATTTAGGATTTTTAATTGTTTTCTTTAATTTTCTAGTTTAAGCTTATCATGTAATGGCTTTAATGCTAAATTTTATGTTTTATCCCTTATAATGGATTTAACATTATTTTTATTAGTTTTGTTGATGATGGATGTTCATTATGTGAAATGTATATGTGTGCATTTGTGATTGTCATATATATATATATATATATATATATATGTGTGTGTGTGTGTGTGTGTGTGTGTTTGCCTACTAACTTTGTTTTGGAGCAACGCATCCATAGCTCGATTACTTGGTGCCTCAACAATGGGGTAGGGAGCACTTGCAATTTTGTCGTTATTTTTTACTTTGCATTCGTAACCAAGTGAATTAGCATTCGTCAAAAACAAGACTTGCAAGGACCGCCTCTGCAACACTTTTTGCTTCGACAAAAAGGGGGAGAAGATATGTAAATTGATCTACTAAATACTTACTTAGTAACTTTTAAATAAGGATGAGTTTATATTTTGTCATCATCAAAAAGGGGGAGATTGTTAATAAAAATATTCGCGCAAAAACGATATTTATATTTAATGATCTTCATGTTTTGATAATAACAAATATAATGTCATACTACGTAAAAGTTTACGTAAACAAGTTATTTAGTCGAAAGTTTACTTGATGCCGACAAATCACTTAAGGTATGAATATGGCATTATTAAACATAGTTAATGATCAAAGAAAAATATTATCATTTGCATAAATCTTTTCTAATCAAATGATTTAAGCTAACACATGATTAATTATAAGCTAGTTATATTAATCATGTAAGACAAAATAAGATTAACCATAAGTGGAAACAATCTTTCAAAATCTTTCCAAATCTTCCCAAATCTAGAGAATCTTTGCTTATTGGTGATAAGAAATATTTTCTTCTAGAAGAATCTATTAAACTAGTTTTAATAAGTACAAAACAATATTTTGTATAAATTTGGGGTTAGTAACAAAATGACAAATGTTGTCCCAGCTCCACCCACGGATCTACCAAAAACACTGGACGGATCCAGAGGATGGGGGATCTGTGAGTCGCACGTTTGACTCCCTTGGGACAGATTTGAATTTCAAAAGGTTGCCTATAAATACCAACCTCATTCTTTCATTTTATACAACTCTTGAAAAATATTTTTCTCAAACATATTTTATCTTTTATATATTCTTTGATCATTATACTTGTTACATAATCCATTACAAGTGATCAACTCATTTCACTCTTTAGTGAAGAACACTCAAGAAGACGTCAAGCTTCAAGTGTTAATAGTTTAGTTGTGTCATCACGTTTGTGATAATCATTCATCTTGTATATCTTGTGTTGTGTGTTGTGTGTATCATATGTGTATGATAGGTTAGTATTTAGGCCATAAAATACATAGTGTGTTAGATTGGTTCTATCTTGAAGTAGAACTCGGTATTTAGCTTAGTACCAAAAAAAGTGTAAGCGACGTGTACGGTTTTCTCCGCCTAAAGGGAGCTTGTTGACATAGTGAAGATAACTCTCAAGTTGGGTACTTGGGGAGTGGAGTAGGGCGAAGAGGAGCTTTGTAGCCGAACCACTATAAATCATTGTGTCATCGGTTTGATCTTTCTTATCTTTATGTGCTTATATTTCGTAGATTGTTTATTTACTTATTGCATCGCTATCATATACACTTGTGTATATCTCTTGAGTTCACATAAGTCGACAATCTAAGTTTTAATTTTAAAACGGTAAAAACTATTCAACCCCCCTTCTAGTTTCCACAGCTAACATACAAAGCTATATCTTTCTTCATTCCTGGCCACCAGTACATGTCCCTAAGGTCATAGTACATCTTATCGGCTCTTGGGTGTACTGAGTATTTTGACTTATAAGCTTCATCCATTATCATGGTTCTCATATCACCCGTCAAAGGAACCCATATTTGATCTAGATAATACAATGCTCCATCACTCCTACGTTCCATTTGCTCGTCTAGCCCTCGCAGCATTTCTGCTGGTGCATTGACAACCTCAGATGCTTCATTTTTGAGCCACTAGTATCCTATCCTTGATACTCGACTGAATGGTCATATTCATAGCTCAAACTCTCTTAAGCTTAATTCTCTCCTTTATACTTAGTGCATCGGCTACTATGTTCGCCTTACCAGGATGGTAGCGAATTTCGTAGTCGTAGTCGCTGAAAAGCTCTATCCAACGACGTTGACGCATGTTTAGTTCTTTTTTATTGAAGATGTGCTGGAGACTTTTATGGTCGGTATATATGACGCTCTTCATCTGATACAAGTAGTGTCTCCAGATCTTAAGAGCAAATACAACTGCACCCAATTCCAAATCATGGGTAGTGTAATTTTTCTCATGAATTTTCAACTGTCAAGAGGCATATGCTATCACCTTACCCCTCTGCATCAATACACAACCTAGACCTGATGCATCACAGTAAACCACAAAGTCTTCTGGCCCATTAGGAAGAGCTAGAACAGGCGCATTACACAACTTATCCTTCAAAGTTTGAAATGTCGTTTCCTGCTCCTCGCCCCAATCAAACGTCTTACTCATCTGAGTCAAGATGGTAAGTGATTTGGCAATCTTGGAGAAATTATCAATGAATCAGTGGTAATATCCTGCTAATCCTAAGAATGAACGGACTACTAATGGAGTTCTAGGGGCTTCCCAATTCTTAACAGCCTCAATCTTGCTGGGGTCTACATGAATGCCATCACCGTTAATCACATGCCCAAGGAACTATACCTCTTGCAACCAGAATTCACACTTAGAAAACTTTGCATACAGTTTCTCCTTCTTGAGCAGTTCTAAGATTAACCCTAGATGCGTTTCATGTTCTTCCTTTGTCTTAGAGCAGATCAAAATGTCATCTATGAATACAATCACAAACTTGTCTAGGTAGGGTCTACACACTCACTTCATCGAGTCCATGAATACCACTGGTGCATTCTTCAGACAAAAGGGCATTACTGTGAACTCAAAATGTCCATATCGAGTTCTAAATGTGGTCTTTGGAATATCGTCCTTGTGCACTCTCAGCTGATGGTATCCGGACCGAAGGTCTATCTTAGAGAAATACTATGATTGTTGCAGTTGATTGAATAGGTCATATATTCTTGGAAGAGGATAACGATTCTTGATGGTCAATTTATTCAACTCTCTATAGCCAATACACATCCTAAAAGAACCATCCTTCTTCTTAACAAATAATACTGGTGCTCCCCATGGTGATTTTAACACCCCTAAATTTACAACACAGCAGAATACAACATTAGGGTGCTACTTCATAATACAAGCTCACGAGTCACGGTAAACGACTTTAAAAGAAACGTTTACTAATAAAGATTACATTCGATTTTATTAAAAAGATCAGAGTTACAAGGTCCTGATAAACTTTATGAAAACTCGTTTCTAAATAAGCCACAACATGACTAAGTTTCTTTGAAAACATTTTATCGTATGTACAAAGTTCACCAAGTCCACGTCCTTCGATATCCACGCTCCGTCCAATCCAAGCTAACAAGCATATACCTGAGATAAACATGCTAAAACGTCAACAAAATGTTGAGTGAATCCACAGAGTTTATAAACAATCATTTTGAACACAAGTATAGCAAAACATTTAGTTCATAGAACAATCACAATGATGCTAGAGCCACGAACCGAACCTTAACCATGTGCCTAACCCGGAGTGATAGTGTTACACACTCCCAATACTAAATACAATATGTCTATGTATGCCCTCGCGAGGAACACACGCCAGACAGGTTGTTAGGCCAAAATAGATCTATTATTATTGCATCAGTGTTCACCGGTTATCGATGATTAGCGGTCCATGAAGTAAGGGCCACAACATACCACTCATAGCAACGTTCACATAATAAAATCACCTGTGTTTGATTTTCTAAAACGAGCATGTATCTCCCTCGCAGGTTTTTAAAACATAAAAAGATTTAAATGCGAGGATATGAACTCACCGAGAAGCAATGGAGATCAGAAGTAGATGAATTTTTGAAAAAGAGAAAAGTACGCCTAAGCACCACCTAAAAGGCGTGACGCGTCTTAGAATAATAAAAGAAATCAATAAGTAAAAATAATCACATGATCATGAGATATGTCTTCAAGATATGCACGACATTGCTTTACGACTTAACCAAGGTATTTTCATCCCTAAATTGGTATTCAACCTGAGTTTACACTTAATTAGTCATCTACTAGGTTTCGCTCATTAATTCTTATTTTACTAATGTGTATCCATACTTTTTATATTTCAAAACAAAACACAGAAATCTGAATTTACCCAACTTCATGTAACCATAGCTCCTAGCCTATAAAAGATATAAGGATGAGGCTTTCACCCCTAAAAAGATATTTGAGTCTAATTTCCATAAATTTAAGCCTCATCATCCAATTATTTACCAATCCATAGGAAATGACTTTTTACTATCAACAACTCAAACCAGAAAGTTTACTGGATTTTAACCACTTACGAAATCGGCCATAAATCCTAATCTATAATAGCTTTGAAGTTGAATCCAAAGGTAGGTGTTAGCCTAAGATGTCTTTTATTGAACCATGTTTTAAAAACCTAACTCCTTAGTGCAAAAATCTGGAGTTTAACTTGTTTTCCAAACGATGTTCCAGAATCGTCTAGTTTCCGTAAAATGGCCATATCTCACTCATCCGGAGGAGATATCGCCCTATCCAATTCGACACATGTACCTTGAACTTATTTCTATAATCCCATCAAATAATTCAGACCTTCTCAGGCCAAAAGTTTGCTGCAAATAACTCATTTATACTGCTGGTCTGCAGCAGTTCCAAGTTTTCCTACCAAAAACCCAATTTTGGCGTAGTTCCCAAACCGTGATGGCTATTAAAGTGAATCTACTTGGAGATGTTAGCCTAAGGTGTCTAATAATGAACCATGTTTTTAAACCCAACATTTTATTGCAAAAATCTGGAGTTTAACCCGTTTTCCAACCGGTGTTCCAGAATCGACTAGTCTCCGTAAAACGGTCGTATCTCACTCATCCGAAAGAGATACAAAACCATTCAATTCACCACATGAACCTTAGAACTATATTTATCCAACCATGTAATTTAATGATAGGCTCCAGGCCAAAAAAATTTAGAAAAGGCCACGTTTTGCTACTGATGTAAAACAGCCCCTAAAACTACCTTCAAATTCATTCAAAACTCATCCAAATCATTATCTTTTCACTTGCAATGCCATAACACATCTCAATAACATATTTCATACATCATAAACTTCATGTTCATGATCAAATCAAAATCAAACAAACTCAAGAACATGCATTTTTATAAAAGATGAAATCAAACACATGCACTAACCATAAAATTAAACCAACAAAAAGGGTTTAATAACCACTTACAAACACAATAGAAGATCATAAAAGAAATCAAAATCTTTCCCTTTCTTCTTTCTTGTTTAGCCGAAACCCACACCACAATAAAACTCAAAGCCCTAACTTTCTTTTACCCAATTCTTGCATACACACTTAAAATCAAGTCCTTGTAACACCAATTTCACCGAATTGAATCGAAACCCCTTAAATCAAAATCCAAGAAAATCAAGAAATTGAGAAATCTTGATGCATGGTTGATTTTAAAGGAAAAGTATGATGAGGGTTTATGTAGGAATGATGTAGGATTAATAAGAAGGTGTTTAATTGGATTTTTGGTGGTTTGGTGATGGTGTTGTTGCTGCTGCGTCGAACCAGGAGGGGAGAGGGACAAGGAAAACCATTTTTGATATAAAAGAGTTGTGTATTGTATGTGTATGTCGTAGGATGAAAAAAATATATGTGGGTTGTTTGTGGGCTTATTAAGCCGACCAAAGGGAGGAGAGTGGGTAATTGGGCTTTTTAAATTTTTGTTATGTTTATTTAGTTATCAATTAGGCCCAAAACTTTTAGTTTGAATGTTAAACTTGTAAAAACGTAAATTTGACACGGTTTCGGCTAAGGCACGGGGAAAGTTGAAAAATGCAAAAATAAAGATAATTAAGCTCTCGAGGCTAAAATATGGAGTCGTTGATTTCTTGATCATTAAAATGGATAGATATCTAAAGCACGATCCGTAAATAGCTAAAATGACGATTTTCGATTAAAACGGTTAAAAACAAAATTAACAGATTTCATAAAAATTAGGAATAGAATTAGAGCTCGGTTTAAACGTTGATCTTAAATTTGAGTTGTTACAGTCTCCTCTCCTTTAGGAAGCGACATCCCGGTGCTTTAATGGCTTTATCCGTCCCAATTTCACTTGCAATGAGTGAAGGATGTCATTCTCGAACGGATTCACACGTTCTCACAATATGGTTACACGACCTCGGGCGCACTAGAAAATTTTTCAAAGCGACGATCAATTCAAAAGTCAACGGTGATCACACCGATCAAATTGAAACACATATTGTCTAACGGGTCTCGTTAAAAAGAGATCGCGTCATTATAGAAGTCATCTGGAGTGTACATAACTCCATCAAAAGCGTTACAACATTATTTAAAACAAGGCGCTTATCATTAAGCGTACAAAATCGCATGATTGCATGCTCCCTAACCATCAAGCCGTGCAAATCGTTTAGCTTTGGGGGAAAAGGCGTACTCTGCTGACCAAATTTTATTAAATCGTGCTTGCTAATAGTCAAGCTTATTTCATCAAAAGATAACGCATCATTGCGGTAATAATTCAGAGTATACATAACTCCATCGAAAGCACTACGGCATTAATCGAAACAAGGTACTTATCATTAAGTACATATAATCACATAATGGTATGCTTGCTAAATATCCTAGCCATGACAATCAATTAGTTCAATTACATTAATTCATGCTTGCTAAATAGTCAAGCCATGATTAATAACAATTTTTGACTTAATTCCGGCTAAGTCCTGCAAAAGAAAAGTTTTTAAAGTTACAGGATGTTCACGGGCCTGATAGCCATGGATGCATATACAAAAAGATTGTTATCATTGTAGGGTATTCACACACGGATCCATACCCAAAAAGAGATTTTTAACATCACAGGGTGCTCATGGGCTTTATAGCCATGGATACATACCTAAAAAGAGATTTTTAACATCACAGGGTGCTCACGGGCTTTATAGCCATGGATAAATACCCTATCTAATGGTCAAGTTTGCTTATATTATCAAACTTTGAGCATTCTTCACAGTGCCCCAGGCGCGATCGTCACCGGCCCGGCTGCCATACGTGGATTTTTCGAGCTCGCATACCAATCGCGATCGCTCCTACCCGACTCTGTCTTGTGTCTTTCAACGAGCGTCGAGGACCCTTATCCTGTATCTTTCAACGGGGGGCTAAAAATCCAGGTACGCGTTACCCACCGATCAGACGTCATTTCACAATGTCGCCTCGAGCTCGCACAACGTACGACCACTCGACTAAATCACATATCACATAAACACATAACAAGCAGAAATTTTGCACATAAATTTTCAACTATGGCTATCCGCCGTTGACCATCGACGATCAAAGGGGATCGAGTCAAGCACAAGGACTCCTTAACTAAATAAATGGAGATGGAAAACGGGATTGTCATTTTTCTACCGCCACGAAGTCGGCAAACTCCAACTGTCCATCGCGTACCATTTTATTCCCTATGAAAAATGATGACGGATGACATCACTATGATCTAGTAGGATCCGACCATTGTGCTTAGCTCTCATGCCGAAAGCTCTCTCTTTGAGCCATCCTTGTGTGACTCTACGTTGGTATCCGAGTCACCACTCTACGTTGGTATTCGAGTTCACAAGGCAGAACATGAACAAATCAAACACCTCGAGTTCACAACTAGAGCTTGTGTAGGATTCATCCGTAACATTAGATGTAACACCCCCAAATTGGGTCGCAGCGGAATAAGGGTTTGGGGCGTGTTACTTCAAGATCAATAGCACAAGATATATATAAGAACGACACAAAAAGTCATTTAAAATGATACATTGGATTTAATTGAAAGACTTAATACAAAAGCATATAGCTTCACTTGTTCATTGTTGAATATTACAAAAGTTGACAATACATTTCCCAAAATATGATGCACCTAAATCTTTAAGCGTGCAATCCAAAATGTAACCCAATGCATCCCTGGCATCCCATGCCTATTGATCTCCTGAAAACATTGCTTAAAAACGTCAACAATAATGTTGGTGAATTCATAGGTTTGATAAATCATAATATGCAGGACCGCAAGACTTTTTATGTGACTATGCAACACATGCAGTCATCACAAAACTAGATTACATTTACACTAAGCTCATGACACTGAAGCTCGACAATCTTTCTTGCAATTAAACTATATATTGCAATTTCTGCCCGAATAGATGTTCAACCCGAAAACATCCCCAAATTCGACATGCTATAACGTTCGTTCTCGGTGATAGCTAGTCACCCGAACGGGGAGGTCGTTTCCCGAATAGATCTATTAAATAACATTCGCGCTCACATAATGTAATTCCCAACTACATCTATGCAATTGACAGTTCATGATAATGGGCTTAACTTGGGTTATCGCTACTTAGGCAACATGTAATCAATACTTGCGTCCAATTTATAAAACAAAGCATGTTTCCACCCCATAATTATAAATCATTGAAATCGTAAAAATGTGGGGCTATGAACTCACCTTGAGTTCAGATAATCCAAATATCGCAGATAAAGCGTCACAAAGATCGATATGCAACTAAATTATCATAGGTCGAATATGTACCTAAGTACTTGAATTATAATCTTATACGTTGTTACAACGTACTCATCGTTCGGGGCTATCATAATCTAAAGACGGTTCATGACATGACGTTCGAGGAGTTAGGACACTTTAAATCGATAAATCCAAACAACTCGTCGAATCGCCATCCGATGAGGCTCTCTTTATGAAACTCCCTAGTATATAGTACGTGTTAAAACCACATCTATAATTTTATATAGTTCAATCACAAACTAATGGTTTTGGTTAAAAAAAAAAATTTTTTTTACATTTATTAAATAAAAACGTTTATTTATAATTATCGTTTTTAGTAAAACTAGTATAACTTTTATGTTTTAAGCCCGATTTTACTTTCTTATTGGCCAACTTTTCGTATTAGGACGAGTTATCATAATATGACATTTGTCGATATTTTGACGCCCCTCTGCTGTGAACAGTATACTTTTACTGTTCACATAAGAACGTGACATATTTTAAAAATCGTATTTGTTGTCGTAAAAACCGTAAATGTCGTCATTTTATTCGGTTAGCTCGTTTTTAACGATTCTTTCGAGGATCGTTCTTGTTTTTGAAAGTTCTATTATTTTTATGAAGGTTTATAAATAATATAACTTTCTGTCTTATGGAATAGTAATTCTTATAAAATATCGTTTTTATAAAAAGTATTAATTGTCGTAAACTCGCGAAATTCATAACTCGTTCGTTATTAATTGAAAAATTACGATTCTTATCATTTTGGAATCTAAAATATTGTTATTATTTGTTAAAAATATCAAAACATGCTGTTTGAATAAATTTTATAAAAAGTTTTTATAAACTCCGTTTAATTAACGTATAACTCGTTTTTAACGTAACTTTTTCGTTATTAATCCGTTTGACAAGTTTCTTACCTTTTCGGAATCGTCGTGAAATGTATTATTTTATAAAAACATAAAATCCTTTGTTTAGAATTCGAAAACCTACTGATCCTATATGATCTTTTATATAACTTATTTATATAATATGTTTTATATACTTTTTAACCTCACAATTTACCACAAGTCTTTTTATAACTAGTATATATTATATGTTATACAATATAATACATGTCCATAAGTTCATATTTGTCAAGATCATACAAGGATCACAAGTTATTAAACTTTACATAGATAGAATCATAAACTTTCTTACTTAATTTTATTTACAAGTTTACGCATTATGAACTTTGTTCTACTTAAACCTGAGATTGTCATAGACTTTTATGTTCTTTTATATCAATATTATTACAAACATCATACATGTGGAGAAAAAGTGCACAAAATCATAGTTACAGAGAATATTATATTTTTCATGTTCAAAAGTATATTCATAAGTGGTGATTTCAACATATATAGCACATTAACGTTTTACATAAAAAAAAAAAGACTCATAAAATGAAAGCATAAAAGGTTTAAATAGGACCTTATGATGTATGTTGATGAATGATAAACAAGTGGTAAACCCTTGTTTTAGCCACATAACCATAGCTTATCAAGTTGAAACACTAGATTAGGATTTTGAAAAAACTAATCTTTCCTTTCTTGATTAATACTTGAAATGGGTAGCCAATGCTTGGGATCACCTTAGAATATCTTAGGATGGATGTGTATAGGAGTGTATGGGTTGTAGAAAAAATGCTATGGATTTGGTTGATTGTGTTGCTTGATGCCGTAGCATTATAGAGAGGAAAGAGGAGTTAATAGTTTGATTTCTTTCTAGTTATGTATTTTGCTTGTATGGTTTCTTACTTACTAGTAGATACATGTATATATGTTATAGGTTTGGTCAAGGAGACATGGTAAGGTCCTCAGGGTTAGTTTTAGGTCATGGTCTGGGCAAAATTGACAAGGTCTATGGGTAGGCTTTAATGAGTAGTTGCACATTTTGACCAAAGTGGAGAGTTTCTTACATTACTTGAATCAATGGCCATCATTTTCGGCAATAAGAAGATATATGTGGTGTTGTTGACTAATTTTTATGTATTGGGTATAAATGTGGGTATTTGTTGAAGCGTAGACAAAAGTTTTGGTGGGTTCCGTGGGAGTGCCTAACGCCAATTTTATCGCGAAAACGTATACACTTTACGTATCGATAAAAATAAATGAACAAAGTTAATAATCTATTCTCAAAATAATTATATAACCCTTGCTTTGTTGTTAAACAGTAAATTGTTTGATGCACCGTTTACATTGAACGCTAATTTTTTAGCTTAGCGATTTAAACTTATTTCATGAAATTACTAGCAAAACGCGTTACATAACGCTAAAAATAAATAGTAGATTTATCGACGTTGTCAATGACTTGAAAACATAGGGTGTTATAAAGATGGATGGCCATTGATGCTCAGCTTTAACCTTCGAATAAGCCAAACACTTGCTAACATACAAAGCTATATCCTTCTTCATCCATGGCCACAAGTACATGTCTCTAAGATCATAATATATCTTATCTGCTCCTGGCTGTATAGAGTACATTGACTTATATGCTTCATCCATTATCAAGGTCCTAACGCCACTTGTCAAAGGAACCCATATTCGATCCATGTAATATAATGCCCCATCACCCTTACGCTCCATCTGTTTGTCTATCCCTAGCAGCATTTTTGCTGGTGCATTGACAACCTCAGATGCTTTATTCTGGGCTGCTAGTATCTTACCCTTGATACTCGACTGAATGGTCATGTTCATAGCTTGAACTCTCCTAGGCTAAATTCTCTCCTTTTTACTTAGCACATCGGCTACTACGTTTGCCTTACCAGGTAGGTAGCGAATTTTGCAGTCATAGTCACTGAATAGCTCTATCCAACAACGTTGACGCATATTCAGCTCTTTCTGATTGAAGATATGCTGGAGCCTCTTGTAATTCGTGTAAAAGATGCTTTTCATCCCGTACAAGTAGTGTCTCTAGATCTTGAGAGCGAATACAACTGCACCTAGTTCTATATCATGGGTGGTGTAATTCTTTTCATGGATCTTCAACTATCTAGAGGCATAAGCAATCACTTTTCCTTTTGCATCAACACGCACCTCAAGCCTTGGCATGATGCATCACAGTATACTACGAAGTCTTCTGGTCTATCGAGGAGTGCTAGAATAGGTGCATTACACAACTTATCCTTCAAGGTTTGAAATGCCATCTCTTGTTCATCACCCCAAAACATACTTCTTATACTTCTGTGTCAAGACGGTAAGTGATTTGGCAATCTTAAAAAAGTTTGCAATGAATCACCAGTAATATCCTACTAACCCTAAGATTTAGCGGACTTCTGTTGGCGATTTAGGGACTTCCCAATTCTTAACAGCTTCAATCTTACTGGGATCTACATAAATGCCATTACTATTAACCACATGCCCAAGGAACTGCACCTCTCGCAATAAGAATTCACACTTTGAAAACTTCGCGTATAGTTTCTCCTTTTTGAGCATGTCTAAGATTAACCCTAGGTGCACTTTCATGCTCTTCCTTGTTTGGAGTAGTTCATAATATCATCGATGTAACACGATAACAATTTGTCTATGTAGGGGTCTGTCATACTCGGTTCATCAAGTCCATGAATACCGTTGGTGCATTTGTCAGACCAAAGGGCATTACTGTGAGCTCAAATTGTCTGTATCGAGTTCTAAATGCGGTCTTTGGAATGTCGTCTTCGTGCACTCTCAGCTGATGATATCCAGGCTGAAGGTCTTTCTTGAGGAAGTATCATGATCCTTGCAGTTGGTCGAATAGGTCATCGATTTGAGAGAGGAGATAACGGTTCTTGATGGCCAGTTTGTTTAACTCTCTATAGTTGATACACAATCCTGAAAGTAAACGTCCTTATTTTATTGATGAAGTATACGGTTGCTCCATCATCGCCGATGAACTTGGTCGAATAAAACCCTTGTCTATGAGTTTCTTGAGTTGATTCGACAACTCCTCCATTTCAGTAGGTGCCAAGAGATAGGGAGACTTCAAGAACGGCATCGCTCTAGGGATTAGGTCGATACAAAACTCGACTTCTCGGGATGGAGGTAATCCTGATAGGTCGTCAGGAAGTGCCTCAGAGAAGGTTTGAACGATGGCGATGTCTTCCAGTTTCGATCGTCTGCTTTCACTTTCATAAGACGTTTCACCTTCTCTTCTGGCCGTTCTCCGTATACCCTAAGCTTCTCACCATGTGGTAGTGGAATTCGAACTACCCTTTTCATGGCAGGACATTTTGGCTCTACTGCCCGGATAACCCAGGTCCATCCTTATATATTACAGTGAAGCTTTCATGTTTTACTTCCGAACAATATTAGTCTATGTCAAAGGTATGTCCTTCTATTTCCAGCTTACAACCTCGTATAACCTTATTGATTTCTACTAGTTATCCTCTAGCTATTTCAATTTCATAACTAAAAGCTAGACTACTAGGCTCTACGTGTAACAAATGTGAAAGGTAGTGGAAAACTAAGCCCCAACACCCACTCCTCTTTCTTTATAATCTGCACCAGCTATCAAATAGGATTGTAACATAGTGGTTGTTTAAAGAGAACGTATATGTCACAATGTTCGGCTCTTGGCGAGCTTCCTTTGCTCCTATCCGTAAATGCTCTTCCAGTGCCACAATTCATTGTTCCCATGACTTGGAACCTCCTCAATAGCCATTGCTTGATTTGGATGATTTCCTCCTTGTCTTGGTGATTAGTTTAACCTAGGTCATGTTGACTTGTAGTGATTAGTTCCACCACACTCATAACACACCCCACGAGCTGCTTTCAGGTTTTTGGAATTCAGTGGGTTCACCATCCTAGGCCCTGCCCTGTAATCCCTAGCAAAATGCTCTAAGCGGTTGCAGTTCATGCACGCACGATAAAGAGTTCTCAGCTATGTTGGTTAGAAATTGCTTAGTTTGTACATTTGGGTGCGAACCCGTGTACTCTTTCCCAAACAGGTTGGTGATTGTGGCAAACACCTTTCTAGTCCTAGCTCTCTTATTGTCACCCTTGACATTTCCTTCCTTACTCGACTCTCCACCGTCTCCTCTTCTCTCACCACTACTCTTCAAAGATCCATTCCAAACTGCCCCATTAGTTAATACTCCAGCTTTTAGAATAGCACTCTTGATTGTACGTGGCTTAGTTGCTGCCACCATCCCATGAATCTATAGAGCAAGGCCATAGATGTACCTTTTAATCCTTTTGGTCTCAGGGGTAACCAAGTGAGGGACCAAGCTAGCAAGCTCATGGAATTAGTCAGTGTACACTGAATGACCAGCTCCAACCATGGCGTAATTCTAGAACTTCGTTTCCAACCTCTGAATTTCGTTGCTTGGCCAGTACTCTTCTTTCATCAATGCCTTAAAATCTTCCCAAGTCATGCCCACTGCGGCTTCACGACCTCTAGTCCTGATCCAGAGTTCCACCATGTCAGTGCTCTACCAGTTAGCAAACCAGCAGAGTACTTGACCTTCTGGTTGTCTCCACAACCACTGATATCCTTTACCGCCTCTATTTTCTCAACCCAGCAGATGTAAGCTACTGCGCCACCCTTATCATCAAATTTCTTTGGCTTGCATGCCACAAAATCCTTATATGAACACCCATTCCTACCATTTCCTACGTTGACATTCCTATCATCCTCATGGATGCTGTCATCAGCGGTGTTGTCATTTTGACTCCCGATGTTCCCTTGATTGCTAACGTGATCACCTACTTGAGCGACGATAATAGGAAATAGGCCTTGCAACTGCTGAGCGATGGCAGTAGCAAAGTCAGGGACTTCTTCAATGCTTCCATTCGCTTTGTTAACTCGGCCACCTCCTCGGCCACCTTGATCACCAGTTCGTCCACCAACTCTGCTCGTTTGCTCTCCAGTTCTTCCACCTCGTGTTGCAGCAGTGCGTTGACCAACATTGCGTGTTGTTATCATTGGAGCCATTATCCACACTAGGAAGGATATAGGTAACATTAGGTGGGAGGGGAATCTTCGTATATAGACGGTCCTAAGGAGGAAACACGAGGCATGACAGAGGGATTGATCATCATAACACATGGTGTCACTATAGAGAAAACTAAAATGCATACCAATGAAAGTGTCATGACGCCCTCCGATCACAAGTGGATACTTGTGTCGTGACTTGTCGATTCACAACACATAGTCTAAAGTATTACAAGCAAGCTCCCACACATGGGGTAATACAAGTTTAGAAATGCTCTAAAATACATAACGTAAATCAAAGTTCTAAAATACAATCTTTTTAGAAATGATCCTCATGGGATTCTTTTAGGTCTGCTAAGGCATCCTATCCTGACCTCAATAGAGTATTCGCTTCACCTAAAAATGATACTCGAAAAGGTCAACATAAAGTTGGTGAGCTCGTAGGTTTAGAGTATAAACCTAGTTGTTGTGCCAGAATTTAAGTAGGACAATAGTGCAGTATAATTGCAGAGTGCAAGCAGTATGCATAGCAATCCACTATCATATCATTTTAATAGAATCATAGCATTCAAGTCTTACCAACCATTCCCAATGGTCCAAGCGCTTATAGTCCTCCGCACCTAAGGCCTACCAGCTGGAGCTAATATAGGTCGAAAAAATTATCCTTGCATAGAAGTTCACATAGAACTCATGCACAAATAGTCCTCATGTCATTCATATAGCAGTCATAGGCACATAGCATTGTTCAAAGAGATAGCAGTTTTGCACAGTAGTGAAAACAGTTTGAAATAGATTTGAGTATCATTTTCCCCCAACGGAAAAGAGTTAAAAGTGGGGCTATGAGAACTCACCTTAACAAAGATGATTAGTAGCTGAGAGTATGCTAGTCAAACAACGGCGTACAATGGTTTCCAGACACGACCTAGCAATTCGTTTGACTTAGAATTATGTTTGAAATGGGTACTTAAAATTGATGCATAAGAATTTATAAAGCGTTTCATATTACTGTTTAGTAGTAGTATTGGTTGTATGATGGTTTGTGATTTAGACTCAAGGAAGATGTGTCAAAGTATGTATATTAGATGTTTTGCACTTATACTATTTTAAGGAAATAGACAAGTAATACAAACAAGAATTAAATAATATGTACTATGTTCCGGTAATCTATCAGGAAATCCCAAGTGATCTAGTTAATTGTACGAACTATAAGAAATGACACGTTTTAAATACACTAAAGAATCATTAGAAGTTTTATAATTTATAAAATTATAAAATATATTTTTCGTCTTTTAGTCGTGTATTAAAATTATAATATTTTATTATTC
>BQNB010121743.1:0-20406 GCA_026074375.1 Tanacetum coccineum
TGATAGAAAACAAGTGTTTGCGTAGGAATCGTAGTAAATAAACAAGGAATAATCAGCAAAGATCTCACAACTAAAACTAGCTCGACTAGTTAAAACCAACGATCAACCTAGTAATCAATCCGTCGTGACGGGTTATACCACGAACCAACGGTCACGAACAATAGCAGCAGCGAAAATAAAACAAAGCAATGGTGGTAGTCGACTGGAAATGATCCAACGGCCGACTTTAGGGTTTGTGGAGAAAAAGTAGGGTTTGTGGAGAAAAAATAGGATAAGTGGCGACTGATACCATGAAAGAGGGTAATGTTTCGTATCTCTCATTATACACAAATGTAATACATATATAGAGTACAATGGACTAATCTAGATGATGGGCCATAGCCCAAATATAACATATACTAACAGTATAACGATTAACACTATCATATTGATACTTTTTTATTTATCCCCATCTTTTAGATGTACCATTCATTGTTATATTTTTTTTTGACATATCTCTAGTATTATATTTTAAATCAGCTGGAAATCAATAAACTGAAGGAAATGGAGGAAGGTAAGGGAGATATAGAGGATGTGTTTGATGTAAATTCTGGCATAGCTAAGGATTTGAGCTTAGAGGAAGTGGTAGGTATGGATAATACTATTCTATATTGATAGTAGTCTGTCTTTTTTATGTTCTGCATAATTAATGACATATCTCAAAATAGGCATGTGGAATATCAAGAGTATGAATCAAAAGAAAAAACAAAAAGCTGTATTTAATTTGATAAAAGAGGAAAAAATAAATGTTTGTAGAAAGCTGCTGCTATTGCTTTTGGGAATTGGGACTGGGTGTCTAATAGTACACATAGCACTAGTGGATGTAGAATCATGGTAGGGTGGGACAAAAGTAAAGTTGATATCATGGTCATTCATATGACAAGACAAGTAATGTTGGTGACTTTGGAAATTATAAAGACAAAGCAGAAAGTCTTTTGTAGTTTTGTGTATGCATTTAACTCAGGAATTGAAAGAAGAAGCCTATAGGATGACCTAAGGAGAGCTAAAAGTACTTTTAGAGGGTTCCCATGGATTCTGATGGGTGATTTTAATGTCACTCTAAAATTGGAAGAACATTCTGCTCGAGGATCTAAAGTCAATGGAGAGATGCTAGAGTTCAGAGAATGCCTTAATGACATAGAAGTGGAAGATTCAAAGTGGTCTGGCCTTTTCTATACATGGATCAAGTCCCCATCCAAGCCTGAAACAAGTATTCTCAAAAAACTTGACAGAGTATTAGTAAATGCTGAATTTATCAACAAATATGGTGATGCTTTCACAAGATTTCTTCCTTTCCTAATATCTGATCACAGCCCCTACAAGTCACTTCACTCTTATCGGTCTAATCACAAATACTCACTAAGTCTCTCGTCAGAGAAATAGTAGTATCGAACTCAAGTTTCTAGATCACTTGAAAACTTGTCTATAATGGTACCATCTCAATATTCTCTATATCCATTTCATCACAGTGAAATTTTAAGAAGATAGATCTCTAATCTACTTTGCCTATTGTCACAACTTGACAATGTACACAAATTAATGCATACTTTAGCATGCTTAACTCATTATTAAATAATAACTTTAACTGTGAGTATATATTAATCCACAAGCTTGTAATGTTATACTACAATTTACATAGTGCCTTTCATCTCAATGAAAACTTTGCAACTTGGAAAAATAAGAAAAAAAGTTTATTCCTTTACGAATAAACCTGGTAGCCTTTAGTTAGTGGTAACCGATCAGTAGACTATGTGTATGTTTTGTACGTTATAATAGGATCTCAATTTTCCTATTAAACTGACATGAAAATTAGACCCAGGTTGTGAACAAGGTGATCAGCCATGATCACATTTTAAGGCCCATAGTTCGGAATCATAGGTTAACGGTTTCAAACATAAGTTGCAATACACAAGCACCAAATAAGTCCTTTCATCGATTTCATAACAATGACACATCTACTAATCTACTATCTTGCATAATAAACTAACCTTATACCAGCAGACTACATCATCATCTTGTGATGTCTATCACATAATCATATCATACCATTCAAAATTACAAGTGCCGAACATAACATATTACTTTCACAATGCTACTGTTCTTATTTATACGTGATACAAAACTACTACTTTTGATCACACCAACTATGAAAATGATGCCTCATGTTGTCATCATAATATATCACTTCAACATGTAGTGATTCATGCAGTGACTTCCCCTATAATTTAGTAATCCGTTTCTAGCAATTTTAATAATTTCACAAGATTGGGTTTCTTAAAACAAATTTCCAGCACTTGTTTTCTTCTTTCATAAAATTTAGTATTCGCATATGTTTTCTCTTTTGAGCAAAAGAACCACATTTATTAACAGTGTATAAAATATCTATGTTTGACAACTAAAGTCTAAACAAATAACTTTCATTAACAAACAACAATATTAAAACGGATTTCATAAAACCAAAATGCGATTACACTAGAATTCAAAACGAAAACGAAAACCAAACCAACAAATTATTCAAAGGCGCTAGCCACCATGCTTAACGTAAAATAAGATAGAAACGAGTCACTATTAAAATTATCATGCCACGAAGTTAACATCATCGAGATAAACATGAGCCACACGGTCCGCTATTTCACCATTCACCATATTAACGTCATCATTCGGACCTTCCTCATAACCTTGCACTCACGAGCATAGTGGCCCAGTGAACCCACAAACATGTCATTTTCCGTCTCTTTGACGGTACCGGTCTTTTTGAATTTTTCTCGATTCACACCCCAAATGGATTTCATTTGAGCCGTTTCGGGAACCTCCCCCCCCCCCCACCCCCCCCCTCCTTTTTCCCGAAGAGTTTCCGACTTAAACATGATGAACAGTGGATCCATGAGTCACTCGTTTATCTCTATTCCTAGCTTCTTCCTCAATGCGAAGATGCTTCAAGAGATCGTCCAACGAGTAGTCATCTTTCTTGTTTATCAACTTCTTGGAAATATCATTCCATGAAGGTGGTAACTTTGAAACAATGGCACCAACTTGTAGCATTTCCGGAATGGGAATAGAAAGCACATTCAATTTGTTAACGAGAATTTGGAGTTCATAGCACTTTGCATACCAATAGTAGGTTTTTTCGTCAACCATTTGAAAATCGAAAAACTTAGAAATAAGATATCTATTTGTACCTTCCTCCTGTTGTTTGTACTTAAACTCCAAGGCACTCCATAGCTTTCTTGGATCGGTGATAGGAGCATAAACATCATACAGCCTATCCGAGAGAGAGTTCTTGATGTGACCACAACATAAGGTCTCATCTTCCGTACGAATGATCCTTTGCTTCTCGAGCTCTAGAACTTCATTCGGATCAACTTCTTTTCCTTCAGCGGCAACAGGATTGGCTGGAATTGGAGCCAACAATGGATCGAGAACATAGAAAATCTTGAGAACGATCAACAAGAATTTCATCTTATCAGCCCATCGGGTGTAGTTACACCCGTCAAATTTGTCCAGCTTGACAAACTCCTGGTTCATGATGCGAAGGTTAGACGATGATGCTCCGGCGTCCATTGCAAGATAAATAGAAACCTTAAAAGATTGTTGAATACTACAACTTGACGAATTGTTGAATACTACAACTTGAATCAGAACCTGCAACAAAATACTAAAATGCAGCTCCAATACAGCCAAAATTGACCCGTTCGATCGCTTGCAAGAACAATAAATAAAACCCCAAAAAGACAGCAAACAAAACTGCACGAGAAGAACTTCTCTGTCCTTTTAAGGTTTCTACGGAGCCCGTTTAATCGCTTCGAGCCTACGTACCGTACACCCCAGGATTTATACAGTCTCGTAACGGTTTATTGTAAACGAGAACAATAACCCGTAATGCACAATCGGTTTGTAGAGAAAGAAAATATTATGGAAAGTATGTGGAGTAAATAAAGATCTCAGAGATGATGATTCTGTTAGAGTGCCTTTACAATAGAGTTCCAGGTCCCTATTTATAGATGTAGATACACTGATTTGAAGCAAGTCAGTTTTCCCATGATCTCACATCCCATGAATCACTCCACATCCCTTATAGTTCGTATACCCCAACTGTTTACAAGCATGCTACAACCCATGTCTTTTGAACTAGTCAATCCAAGTAAGAAAGACTTGTACCTAGGCGTTGGAGAATGCATGTAAACATATATTACCCCCACCATACTCGTTCATCTAAAGTAATTCAAATTAATTCAAGTTTGTTTAGTCAAACTTATAAAACAAACTTATAACTAATTTGTCTATCAACATATTTTTATTAAAATGTTCAACCTGTTATATTGAAATTAACATCACTATATATACTAGTTTTAATGCCCGTGCACGCACGAGGCTTAGACATTATTTTTTTAACTACATGTATATTTTTATTTTTTCTGTTTTATAAGTTATGTTATAGAGTATTATCGAAATATATAAAGATAATAGATTCATTAAATCTTTTATATATTACGTAGTATATAAAGTTGAGAATGATTACTAATTTTTTTTCTTTTGATTTACCTGTTTTATGACTCGACATTGTGAGCCAGCTAATCCCAGCGAAACTATCCTTTTAGGTAGCCCGAAGTCGGCTCAAGTAAACCTTCGATGTGCTTCGGTTGTACAACATGATTTCAGGCCGACAATGAAAAATCAACCAAAAGTAAAGTCTTTGGAATTATTTTTTTTCTTTTATTATACATGTTTTATGACTCGACTGTGAGCCAACAATGAGCTAATCCCAGCGAAACTCCCTTTTTAGGTAGCCCCGTAGTCGGACTCAAGTGAACTTGCAATGTGCTTCGGTTTGTACAACATGATTTCAGGCCTGACAAAAAAATCCACTAAAAAGTCGTTTTGGATAGATTTGGATGGTAAAAATCAACTAACAAGTCCTTTGGTAATATTTGAGAAGCGATAGATTTAACTATTTGTTTGGAAGTAAAAAATTGTTTACGTTTGTTGTATTTTAAAATATAAAGTCTAGGGGAATAATGTTTAAGGGGTTATTTGTTTATTTTTTAAAGTTATAATAAAACTTGTAAATGTATAAATTTTCACTTTTAACTCCATCTAATTTATTTAAAATTAAACCATTAAAGTTTTTCTGATTGGTCCAAATTATTTTCATATAGGATTTAATCTGATAGAAAACTCTGAAACGCACGGGGCTTAGACATTATGTTAGCGAAACTACCCTTTTAGGTAGCCCGAAGTCGGCTCAAGTGAACCTCCGAGACCACAAAGGGATTAATTTTCTCCTCGTTATATTCGAACCATTGACCTCCATTTAGTTGATATTGTATATGTTTAATGATTATAGTTAAATGAGTGTGTCAGCTATACTTAGGATTAATGGTCCTAGAAAACAATTTTTCTTTATTTATGATATTTTATGTGCTTTGGTGTTTTTCTATTTGATTTTACAATATAATTTCAGGCCGCCAATGAAAAGTCACTAAAAAGTTTTCGGCTAGATTTGTGATGTGATTATATAATCTTAACTATTTGTTTGGAAGTAAAAAATTGTTTACGTTTGTTGTTTTTTAAAATATAAAGTATAGGGGAATAATGTTTAAGGGGTTATTTGTTTATTTTTTAAAGTTATAATAAAACTTGTAAATGTATAAATTTTCACTTTTAACTCCATCTAATTTATTTAAAATTAAACCATTAAAGTTTTTCTGATTGGTCCAAATTATTTTCATATAGGATTTAATCTGATAGAAAACTCTGAAACGCACGGGGCTTAGACATTATGTTAGCGAAACTACCCTTTTAGGTAGCCCGAAGTCGGCTCAAGTGAACCTCCGAGGCCACAAGGGGATTAATTTTCTCCTCGTTATATTCGAACCATTGACCTCCATTTAGTTGATATTGTATATGTTTAATGATTATAGTTAAATGAGTGTGTCAGCTATACTTAGGATTAATGGTCCTAGAAAACAATTTTTCTTTATTTATGATATTTTATGTGCTTTGGTGTTTTTCTATTTGATTTTACAATATAATTTCAGGCCGCCAATGAAAAGTCACTAAAAAGTTTTCTGGTAGATTTGTGATGTGATTATATACTCTTAACTATTTGTTTGGAAGTAAAAAATTGTTTACGTTTGTTGTATTTTAAAATATAAAGTATAGGGGAATAATGTTTAAGGGGTTATTTGTTTATTTTTTAAAGTTATAATAAAATTTGTAAATTTATAAATTTACACTTAACTCTATACAATTTATTTAAAATTAAAAACCACTAAAGTTTTATTAATTACCTCCTCTTTTTTCAAGTTTTTTTTCCACAAATTTGACACATATATTTTTATGTGTTTTTTTTCTCCATCATATTTCTCCACGAAAAAATTTCAATTTTGACCAAATTGATTTAATTTGGACTTTTTATTGACCAATAAGATCGCACGATGTTGCCTACGTGCAATAATATGATTAATACGTGTACAATTATTTGAATATATAGTTGAAAAACTTTCATGTATATTAGGCACGGTTCAGTTCGATTAATCGCGGATATCTAAAAATAAAAACTCCAACAACAGTAACCAAAGATCCCGCTACAGTCCACGCTTGGATCACCGAAACGAAAAACTTAAACCACCAAAACCCTCATTGCCGTCCATTGATAGTTGGGCTTGACACCAAATGGCGACCTTCATACCAAGATGAGGTCCTAGACCCCGTTGCTGTTTTACAGCTATGTGTTGGCAACCGATGTCTTATTTTCCATATCATCCATGCAAAGTGTGTTCCTTTGTCTCTGATCATATTTTTGAATAATCCTAGTTATATATATTCACAGGTGTTGGAGTTGATAAACATGTTGAGAGGCTGTGGGAATATGGATTAGTTCGGCGGAGTTTTGATGTTGTGGACATACAGCAGCTTGCGGTGCGAAAGCATGGTTGGAACATTGATAAACTATCATTGGACGTGTTGGCAAGGGATGTAATCGGAAGGGAACGGAAGAAACCGGTTAAATGTGCAAGTATTGATGCATTCGTGGCTTTCGACAGTGATCATAGGGTATTGTTGAACGTGTTGGCAAGGGATCTGAACGGAAGGGCATGGGAGAAGCCGGTGAATGAGAGGATCGACAAGTGGGATAATCAGTATCTGTCGAAGAAACAGGTTAAATGTGCAAGTATTGACGCGTTCTTGTCTTTTGAGCTTGGTAGGGTTTTATTAGATCAATAAGGTTTCTTGTTTTATGAGTTACAGTGGATGAATGCATTGACATAAAACAAAAACAAAATTTGTTAGCATTTCAATTTCGAATTGGCCGGTCTAGACTCAAAATTTTAGCGGGAACAGGCTTTGGGTAGCTATTTTAAGAGTCTTTTTATGTGTTATCAAAACGAAATCATAATCATTTAACTAAGATGAAAGAAAATACGTGGTTTGGACCCAGAAGGTATCATCATTCTGTATAGAAATCCAACTTTTTTGCTAAAACAGATGCAGGTTACAATAGTACCAGCCAGTTCCTAATGTATTTGAGAAAACCCATCAAAGAGGTTTCATTAGTGTAAGCAGCGAGTTTTCTCTCTACTCATATCTTCCCTAGTCCTTTTTTTCAGCTGTAAACTCATTACTTCATTTGCTAATGTTATCGGATCGATCCAGAAAAGTATCAGTATATTTGTATCTATGGGTCGAATAAATGCACAAGTCTAACCCTTAATAAGATATACTTTCAATGCAAATATAATCAATCACATTTAACTATACATCCTTCAAGTGAGGGATTTTAACCTGTTAACGTGTTCATAATAGTATACTGATTCCATAATAGAGGTGTCTGTCAAACTGGTTAACATGTCAAAACACTCTTTATCCAAAAATATATAAAATATTAAGTAATATATATATGACACTTTTAACCCATTTGACTAGTTTTCTTGTTGCTTCTGTCACCCCGGATGACTTGTTAGAGAATAAATAAGCTAAATCAATCAATTCATAAGCCTTTCGGTATTCATGTCCAAAAGACAATGATTTCTTGAAATAAACAACCCGTTTGTTACTCTGCCTCGAAACACAAAATATAGATATAAGTGAACCAATTACATTAACCTCCTTAAGCAAAAGTGGGAAATCATAACTTACATTCATAATACAATTAAGGGCTTTGTATATATCCAATTCTTCAAGTTCATACAGCATATACAAAACCCCTAACTCCCCACAACTTGTATCATACAAAACCCACCTAAAAATATTTCATTTTTCACTTGCTATCTATAATTTCTTGAAGCATTTCCACGACTTTTTTCATTTTTGGTCTTTTGGCTGGTGTAGTGTCTGTGCAAAGTAAAGCTACTTTCAATGCTGCAAGCATTTCTTTTCTCCAACCAAACGACACAGTGCTCAGTTTGGCATCTAGTATCTGCTCTGGTGTTTCGCCTCTCATGGGTGCCCCCTGAACCCACTTCACTAAATCTACACCTTCCCCAAATTCTTCATCAACTGGGACTCGTGTTGTGAGTAATTCTAGTAAAATGACCCCAAAACTGTACACATTTCCTGGAGCCGTGACTTGCATTGTGTATGCATATTCTGTTTCAGAACACGACGCAATCAGGACCCATTTATTAGAATTATGATAGTCATAGAGAAGCCTACTTCGACCCATTCACTTATAAAAATGATTGGGTTATGTTGTCTCTAATAAGTCTAATGTGTATGATTTACATATCTTTAACAAGTCAAACGGGTAAAATAAAATAAGTAGCTTATAAGTAAACGGGTGAACGGGTCGAAACTCAAAAATCACCCAAAAGCCAAAGCATAAAACCTCATGTATCATTTTACTCAAATAACTAGATTTAAATACAGTTTATCATAATTGAGTTTTGGATATAAGATGTTCAGACTTCCAAATCAAACCAACCCGACTTAAATTGCCCATTTGACATGCAAGACACGCCCATAATGATGCTACTGCTACGCGAACATAAAAAAACAGCAGAAAGCAGGCATAGCAGGCATAATCTGTACCTGGAGCAATGTAACCAAAAGAGCCTGCAACAGCACTGATACTAGCCGTGCCACGAGATGGATCCAAAAGCTTCGAGATTTCAACTTCACCAACCATAGGCTTGAAATTTGAGTCCAGAAAAATGTTCCCAGAAGAGATATCCAGATGAATGATAGCAAGATGATGCAAAAAAGCTAAGCCTTCTGCAACACCAACAGCTATAGAAAGCCTGACCAGCCAGTCAGGCTTGTATACCGGTTCTTTGCTAGATTCGTGTACAAACTGAGCTAATGACCCATTTGGTAAAAACTCGTGCAACAACAGGGCTACGTCTTCATAAATTGCAAACCCTATTGGTCTGATTAAGTTATCATGACAAAGATTACTAAGTCTCTCAAGCTCTCTAATCATCTTGGTTTGCTGATTAATGATAGTCTTGTCCACTGATTTAAGTCGTTTGACCGATAGAGTCAAACCAGAAGGCATTTCTGCCTTGTAGATGGTACTAAACGTACCACTGCTGATCTTGTTAGAATCTTTTAAAGTCGCTTTAACGACAGCATCAAAGTCTATAGCTTGCTTCAGGTTCTCAACAAACACACTTCCAAGAATTACCAATGGCTTATTATTGTCTTCGATTTCTTCTTCTTCTTTTCCAACTGTTTTCGCTTTCTTTTCTTGCTTTTCTCTCATCATGAACAGGAAAACAACAATAGTAACAGATATGAACACCAATAAACCCGACCCAATAACAGCCAACACGATCCTGTAAGAAACTTTATGATGTAACGTTTCTGACCCGTTTATATTTCCACAAAAGGAATTCAAAGGGTACCCACAAAGACCTTCATTCTTCCAAAAACTTGAATTTGGGCTCTTCTGAAAAGGTGTAAATGTCGGTATAGGACCGGTGAGGTGATTATTTGCAAAGTTTACATCGATCAAACTTAACATACCCCTTAACGCCAATGGAATGTTGCCCGTGAGTTGATTATGTGAAAGATCTAGAGAGACCAACTTGTCGAGTTTCCCTAAATCAGGAGGTAACGGTCCATGAAGATGATTGAAACTCAAATTCAATGCTATCTGCAAATTCTTAATTCTACCTATCTCAGGAGGGATTGTTCCCGTGAGATAATTACCACCAAGTTGCAACTCTAGCAGCTTTACACAGTTCCCAATCTCATTGGGGATTTCACCACTCAATGAGTTCTGTCCCAATATCAAATATTGCAATCTTGATGAGTTACAAACACTATGAGGTATGCTTCCATTAAATCTATTGTTACTTAAATCAATCTTATTAAGATTCTTGTTCATAAGAATAGAAACTGGAATCTCACCAAAAAGACTATTCCCGGAAACAATCAACTCTTGTAGATTGATCATTTCACCGAAAACAGGAGGAATAATCCCACTAAATCCATTAAAAGCCAAATTTAACAAAGTTAAATTAGTACATTTAGCAAACTCCAAAACAATCTCACCCGAAAGCTTGTTGTTATCGGCTTCAAAATAAGTGAGACTACTAAGATTACCAATTTCTTTCGGGATATTCCCTATGAGCTCGTTATTCCCAATTCTAATACTCGAAAGACCTCTACAATTCCCTACCAATTCAGGCAAACTACCACTTAACTTATTCTGAGTCAAAACCAAAAATTCCAACTTCGCATTAGCAAAAAGACTCTCCGGAATCATTCCTTCAAGATAGTTAGAATGAAGGTTTAACAACTCAAGTTCCGAAACCGACCCTAAACCTTCTGGTATCTTACCATTTAACTCATTCTCATAAGCGGTAAACACTCTAAGCTTGGTCAAATTTCCTACCCAAACCGGTATACTCCCATTTAAACGATTGGTATACAATTGCAAATCTTGTAACTCAACAAGCCCTTCAAGCTCATTAGGTATTGATCCCATGAGTAAATTATTCGAAAGATTCAAACTTCTTAACTTTCTAAGATCACCCAATTCACTAGGAATCAAACCATCAAACTTATTGTAACTTAAATCAAGAAACTCGAGATCATGCAAATTACCAAAAGCTTGAGGAATTGACCCATGAAAAGTATTGAAAGAGAAATCTACCCATTTCAATGACTTAAGCTTAGAAATCAAACTAATATTACCTTGAAGATTAAGATGTGACAAAACAATCTTTTCGACATAAGAATGATTAGCATTACAAGTAATATGAGACCACAAACAGTAATTTGATGAATTCTTAACACCATTTTCACCCCAATCAATCAACCCAAGCTCCTTACCAATAGCAGTCAAAGTAGCAAGATCATCACTACCATTTTCATTAATAAGCTGTGAATTCACTGGCTCAAATTCTTGACTCCATAAAACAAACCCAAGTATGAAAACCAATAAAAAGCATAAATTTACCATCTTTTTGCTTCAAGAAAGGTAAAAAAAAACAATCTTTTTTGCTTTTTTTCTTGTATTTTCAAACCAAGGCCGCACTATTTCTTTTAGTGCTTTTCATGGGAATTATGCTTTGTTACACTAAATCAGATGCTAAATTTTAACCAAACCACAAACAAAGGGGGGAAAAAAAATTAAGGTTTGCGATCAAATCTGAAAAACACCAAATGGGTGTGAATAAAAAATGAAAATAAAAGCAGAAAATGCAAAATTATGGATGAAATTTGAGTGGAAAAAAAGTAGAAAAATTGGGTTTAGATGTTACTATTGCTTAACTAGTGCAGATAGAAATAATAAAGAGAAATATAATGAATGAAGGGAAGGGGTGATAGGTTGCTTTGTTTTTTGTACAGAAGAGTGAGAGAGAGAAAAATGGCAGAAATGGAGCAGTCACGACTCTCACGAGTCAAATGAGAGTATGTATGTGTGTCAGTGTGTATGTTGACTTGTTATGTAGGTCGTGTTTATGTATGTGTTCTTTATTGATTTCGCAACAAGCGGTAATGTGTCCGCGCGTTGAGGCGAGGTTGATTTGTAACAAATGCATATATTTTAGAGTAAATTGCATAAATTGTTCTTAAAGTTTGGCCAAATTGCATGTTTCGTCCCAAACGTTACGAAAGTGCAAGAATCGTCCATGTGGGAAACCTTTGTTGCAAGTATCGTCTCTGCAGGGACGATACTTGCACCAAAGGTTTGCCCAAAGGTTTCCCCACAGGGACGATACTTGCACCAAAGGTTTCTCATAGGGACGATCCTTGCACTTTCGTAACGTTTGGGACGAAACATGCAATTTGGCCAAACTTTAAGGACGATTTATGCAATTTACTCTATATTTTATATGACTGGGCATTTTTTTAACAATTGTTTCTGACTTTTTGGCCGATTAATTCATGAAATTTTGAAATGGCCATTATCGTTGGGAACGGAGTATAGTATTTTTTTTTACTTATTAGGTTACAAAAATATTGCGGTATTAGTATTAATATAGATGGAATTTATCTGAAAATAATATACGTTAATGTATATTTACTATTAAAGGTTTTAACGTTAAAGGGCTAGAAGAAGAAAAAAGCAACCCAAAAGTGAATCGACAGCCAAAACGCTGTCACTTAGATTTTTGGACCAACGAACGACTTTTAGTATGTATATAAATATAAATATGAATGCAAAATCTATATTTAACTACAGTCGTAAATGGCAAAAAAGATAAGTTTATTGATATAAAAAAATCATAAATAGCTAAAAAGTGAGGGTGCGTTTTGTAAATATTTTTTTTTCTTTTTATTTTTGGGTCGGCCTTCTTTATAAAGTTATTAGGCTGTTTATGGTGTGTTTTGAAAGTTTTTTTTAATGTAACATTTTTTTAAAATTGTACGTATGTCAGAAGCATTGTAATATTGGGCTCGTTTTGTTCGCAATTCGAAGATCTTTTCGAGGGTATTTTTTTTTGAATGAATGGGTAGATATGTATTACAATTTGATAAATAAAGTTTATTATATTAAAAAGTCGTCAATAACTAAAAGTTGAGGGTATGTTTTATAATTTTTCTTTTTATTTTAGCCCAAAAATGGTAGCCCATGTAAAGTCAACCATTAACCCGTGTAAAGTGAAAATTGGCCCGATGGCAAAACGTCACCGTTTTAACCCTCAATTAAAGAATATATTAATTTTTTATGCTTTTCTCTCTGTCTGTATCTATAAAAATGGATAGCATATAAAGGCTCCTTAAAATGCCCATTTGAACCCTTTGATTTTCCTTTTTTTATTTTTTTTATTTTTATTTAATTTTTATAATTTTATTTATATTTATATTATAAGATCCTTGCATTTTCGTAACGTTTGGGACGAAACATGCAATTTGGCCAAACTTTAAGGACGATTTATGCAATTTACTCTATATTTTATATGACTGGGCATTTTTTTAACAATTGTTTCTGACTTTTTGGCCGATTAATTCATGAAATTTGAATGAGCATTTATCGTTGGGGCGAGTATAGTATTTTTTTTTACTTATTTGGTTAACAAAATATGCGGTATTCGTATTTATATAGCATGACATTTATCTGAAATCATATACGAAATGTATTTACTTATTAAAGGTTTATAAACGTTAACGGGCTAGAAAGAAAAAAGCAGCCCAAAAGTGAATCGACAGCCAAAACGCTGTCACTTAGATTTTTGGACCAACGAACGACTTTTAGTATGTATATAAATATAAATATGAATGCAAAATCTATTTTTAACTACAGTCGTAAATGGCAAAAAAAGATAAAGTTTATTGTATAAAAAATCATAAATAGCTAAAAGTTGAGGGTGCGTTTTGTAAATTTTTTTTTTCTTTTTATTTTGGGTCGGCTTTTAATAAAGTTATTAGGCAGTTTATGGTGTGTTTTGAAAGTTTTTTTAATGTAACATTTTTTTAAAATTGTACGTATTTCAGAAGCATTGTAATATTGTGCTCGTTTTGTTCGCAATTCGAAGATCTTTTCGCGGGTATTTTTTTTTTGAATGAATTGGTAGATATGTATTACAATTTGATAAATAAAGTTTATTATATTAAAAAGTCGTCAATAACTAAAAGTTGAGGGTATGTTTTATAATTTTTCTTTTTATTTTAGCCCAAAAACGGTAGCCCATGTAAAGTCAACCATTAGCCCATGTAAAGTGAAAATTGGCCCGATGGCAAAACGTCACCGTTTTAACCCTCAATTAAAGAATATATTAATTTTTTTTTGCTTTTCTCTCTGTCTGTATCTATAAAAATGGATAGCATATAAAGGCATTTGTACCCTTTGATTTTCCCTTTTTTTATTTTTTTTATTTTTATTTAATTTTTATAATTTTATTTATATTTATATTATAAAATTGTAAAACGAAAAGTACGGGACAAAAATTATAAAGTTTAAAGGCCCGTTTGGTTAAAGTTTTCTCATAAAGGTTTAGGACTGATGGTAAAAATAAGTGTTTGGTATATGTTAGTGGGCCCCGTGTTTGGGGATGAAGACTAGAAATCTGACATCTGCAAAACCTAAGGGTCCGTTTGGTTCATGGGTATAAGAGGGTATAGAATGAAAGAAATTTCATATCATGTGTTTAGTAAGTCATTTTCTTTTTGACATCCACTTTTGAATCATAGATCTTATACCAGTGGCCAATGGTGCCTTTTCATGAAACCATCCAATGAGATTAAAGCTTTAAATTAAGTCAAATGGCGTTTTGCCTTTAGTAAACAAAAAGATGTCTTGTTCGTTGTTCATGGACTCCTCATAACCCAGGACGTAGGTTTTATTGTTGCGCCCAACTTGTAAGTTATAAGATCCCATTCGTCCTTAACAATTAGTTGACAATGATGTTTGATTGAAGTTAACAATGATGTTTTGTAGCTTGGAACTGATTGTGGTTTTTTTGATTGGTTTGATCCACCCATGTGTGCCCGTTCAACTCAAATCATACCCGGATTGCTAAGGTCAAGGAATTTGCTTGAAGAATCAAGGAATGTGCTTCAAGAATCTATGAATGTGCTTCAAGAATCTATGAATTCAATGCAAGCTGCAAATCGAAGATTAAAGATTTGGTTGGTTTCCAGTTGGGTGGTTTTCCTTGTTTACATAATGTACTAGGGAATGTATGGTTGTTGATTAGTTGAACTTATACATTGACCAATATATGATATGGTTAATGAATTTTGATGTAAGGTTGTTTATGTTCAATTAAATCAAGTTTTTAGACTATTTGAATTGTTTTTGGAGGGTTTGTGTTAAAGGAATGTTAATTGGCAAAAGCGAGATAAAGAGAGCAACTCATAAACACACATGAGTCGTAAGTGAATAACATAGGAGCATGTGCCATATAATACATTAAACAAAGTTATTGCTTGTTACATTGAAAACTGTATGTAAATGCACCATTAAATGTGACAGCTTACAAAATTCTAACGTCTTAAACAAAACTTCTTTATCAAGTCTTAAACAAAAATTTCAAATGAAACTGTCTACTTTGTTGGAGTGAGTCTGCAAGCTGTTGACTTGGTTCTTTTGAAAGGACTTACACTTGAAGCAGCTCCTTGAGTTGCAGCAGCTCCTTGTTGACTTGTAGCAGGTTCTTGTTGAGTTGCAGTAACACTTGTAGCTTGACTACCACTTGCACCAGCTGCTCTACCCCCAGCACTAGCCTTACAACCTCTTTTGTTGTGCCCTTTTCCTTTGCAATTGCTACATGTGATAGTTGATCCCTTCTTTGAAAGCTTTATACCTCTGACTAACTCATCAAGTTCCACAACACTTTTCTTCCTCTTCTTTGGAGGCCTTCCAATCTTTGGATGTGGTTTTGGGGGAATTAAGATAGATGGCCATTCTCTTTTCTCCCAGTAATCTCTTCCAGCAATAGGGTTGATCTTGAATGTGTATTGCTCCTTCCAAGTCTGTAGTCTATATGATGCATGAACCCAATTCTCTGGCAAACCCCCATTCAAACCATTTTCATTCATGTTGTTGATACATGCCACTGCATGTTTACAAGGTAAACCTGATACTTCCCATTTCCTGCAAGAGCATATCCTTTGTTTCAAGTTAACTACAACCTGATCATCATAAGGCCCTTTTACTTGATAAAGGTCTCCACCATTCCAATCAACATTGTATTGAGTTGCTTTTTCCTTGATTGTTTGAAACAACTTTATGTATCAGTTGGAGTTATGGACCAACGATTTTTTCAATCACATTCTTTTGAACAATCACAATCCTTTTCATTAAATATTCTCTAACATACTCAAGGCAAGTGATGATTGGGGAATTCCTAGCATCTAACAATTGCCTGTTGAATACCTCACAAATGTTGTTTATCAACAGATCACAATGAGCCCTACCTGTTAAAACCAAAACTGTCAAAACCTAACTAATTACCTAAATACTAAACTTTAAAAAAACCTAACTAAAAAACATTGAGTGGTAACCTGAGAAGTGAGATCTGCTCCAGTGTTCAGCAGGTATCTTCTGTAACCACTCATATGCATTGATGTTGTATGATTTCAACACTTCCATACCTCTGTTGAACTGTGTAATAGTTGTAGCAGTTGCACAATTCCAAAGCATCTCTTTATAAGCCCCACCTCTCCAAGTCAAATTCATGTTCTCACAAATGTGTCTCACACAATACCTATGTTCAGCAGATGGAAATAATCTCTTGATTGCAGGTAGCAGTCCCTATAATGAATAGAAAACATTTCAGTAATAAAGCATTTATTATATAGAAAACAGATAATGAATAGAAAACATCTCAGTACCTTTTGTCTGTCTGTGATAAATGTGAAATTTGAGTTGATGTGTAAGTCAAGATCATCTCCAAGTGCAGAGAGGAACCATAACCATGAATCTAGTGATTCAGACTCCACAATCCCATAAGCAACAGGATAGATCCCATTGTTTGCATCCACAGATACAGCAGTAAGAAGTTGTCCTTCATATGGTGCTTTCATAAAGGCACCATCTAAACCTATTAGATCTCTCCCACCAGCTTTAAACCCATCTTTCAGAGCACCTAAACACACATATATTCTCCTAAATTTCTTTGTGTTGCTATCTGCATCTTCATCCCTATACACATCTATTTTAACTATAGTGTTAGGATTGCATTTCTGTAATTCCATCACATAATCTCTCAACATACCATACTGCAACTCAGCATCACCTTTCAAAGTTTCCTCTGCCTTCGCTTTAGCCCTAAAAGCTTTGTGCTTAGAAATACCAACCTGGAACTGTTTCTGCATTTGATCTTGAAGTGCTTTTATAGGGATTTCTGGGTTTAGATGAACTAGATCTGTAACATGCTTGGAAAGAAAAGTAGATGTGCAGTGTTTGACCTTTCTTGAATGCAGACAAATATGTTCTTTGTTTAGTGTTCTAACTAGCCACTTGCCATTTTCTGCCTTGGCTACATACACACTCCACTGGCATTTATATTTGTCATCTACCACTTCTGAAATTACATTTTTGCCCTTTTTTGCCTTATCACTTCTCTTTCCTATTGAAGATTCCATGGTCCCATCATCCATACTTGGAACAATTCCTACACATCTAGCCCTTACTCTTACATTATCATTCTTCACAATTTCCACATTTCTCCTTGACTCTACTGAATATGCCTTTATCCTTTCCTTAACTTCCTCCCTATTACCAAATTCTTGTCCTAGAAAGAAATGGTTTACAATTCCACTTTATTAGAAGCATTACCCTTTTTCCTTTCACTTCTAAGTGCAGCCTACTTCTAAGTACTTCAATATCCTCCTATCTAGCTCAATTTCATAATTCATCATAATCAAATAACCTCTTAGTCATCCTCTTTGATTTCACGTGAGGTCTAATTGTGTCCCTTTCATAGAATTGTGCTTGGAACCTAAACCTTCCATATTGACATCTACTAGTATAATAATGTGTTCTTCCTCTACAATATCTTCATCACCACCATCACATCATTTTCATCGGCAGTTGCATAATTCTCATCACCACTAGCAGCATTGTCTTCACCACTAGCATTCTCAGCACCACCTAATCCACTATGTTCCCCAACTTGATCATTTGACAACCACTCTATGGCTAAAGTCTTTCTACACTTAGGTATCCCTAGAAATTTCCTCTTTCTAGTGTGTGGAACAATAGGCAACTCTTCATCTAACTCCACTACTTCATCATTGTTATTCAACTCCTTTAGTTGAAGTTTTTCAGTAAAGGTAGGCATGTAATAACTTTCAACCGTGGTTTCACCATGTTCAATATACACCTCAATAACTTTATTATCTTTTACAAATTTGGAAAGGTAAACTATATCATCATCACTAGCCAAAGCCCTTAGTCCCCAGTCTAAATTCTTATCAGGTATCTTAAAGTGATAATACATTATGTCTCTTGTATCATATTTCAACATCTTCACTATAGAATGTATTATGGTAATAGTGAATTGCTCAATATCTAACAAATCAATGTATTGGACTTTACCCCCAAAATACCTACGATTTGGTGTTGGTGTGAAAGTTCCACCATGAAAAAGCTTCATTGAGAACACTTCAGGATGATCAGCTGTTTCATATATAAAAAACACTAATTAGGAAAAGCCCATTAACAGCATTGTATACAAAGTGTGAAAGTTTTCACTAACATGTTCTTACCATAAACTGTGTGAGGATCGAATGCACTCCCAGCTTTTCTAAAGTACCAGACCTCAAGTCCAGTAACCATAATTGAAGTTTGTGAGCTTTAAACTTCAGGGATTCAATTTTGATTTTATCAAAATTTTGGGGATATACAATTAGGGTTTAAAGTAGGTCGGTGGGGATTATAAAAAGGGTGGGTGGGTGTATTAATTTGGGTAAGATTGTAAAATGACAAAAAAGCCCTCGTGTTAAAGGCACGTGGCACTAAAGATGGATGGGAGTTAACGACGTCTGAAGCCAGGGACGATTTTTGCACCATAGGTTTCACACAGGGACGATCTATGCACTTTCGTAACCTTTGGGACGATACTTGCAATTTGGCCAAACTTCAGGGACGATTTCTGCAATTCTCTCTTTTATTTATATTTATATTATAAAATTGTAAAATGAAAAGTACGGGACAAAAATTATAAAGTTTAAAGGCCCGTTTGGTTAAGGTTTTCTCATAAAGGTTTAGGACTGGTGGTAAAAATAAGTGTTTGGTATATGTTAGTGGGCCCCGTGTTTGGGGATGAAGACTAGAAATCTAACATCTGCAAAACCTAAGGGTCCGTTTGGTTCATGGGTATAAGAGGGTATGGAATGAAAGAAATTTCATATCATGTGTTTGGTAAGTCATTTTCTTTCTGACATCCGCTTTTGAATCATAGATCTTATACCAGTGGCCAATGGTGCCTTTTCATGAAACCATCCAATAAAATTAAAGCTTTTTAATTTATTAATTTCTTCAACCACACATTTGTTTATTCTTCATTGTACTTTTTATTTTATAATATTTAAAATAACATATAATATTTTGAAATTACAAATAAACAAATATAAAACATAAATAATTTTTTATTTTCTCTCTCCTACTTTTCTTTCAAACCATTACCAAATACAAATTTAAGGTCCGTTTGGTTGCCTACATTATGCTAGGTTTCCATTTGATGTGACACTTAAAAGGTGTTTGGTTGAAATGTTAAACCAAAAAGCCGGGTCTCATGCCTTTAAATGTGCACTGTGTCAAATGTAAGGGGGTGGGGTAGGTTTTTGTATTATTGTGGGACACATTCTTTTTTTTACTTTTGTCTTTTTTACTATTTGTAGTTTAACAATAGTTTAAATTCATATTTTGACATAAAAAAATATTTTATTTCACATCAAGTGATTATTAATATATTTAAAAATATATACTATCTCTCTTACATTAAATTCAAATTCAAATCAAAATACAAATTCAAATCCTAATCATAATCCTAAACCCATCTACAAACCAAACGGACCCTTAATTTTAACCCCTCTACAAACCAAAAGAGCCCTTAGAAGATTGCTAGGATATATTGGAATCATCAATTAAAAATAATATATTTTTTTGTCATTTAGTTAAGAAGATGAACCCTACCTTGTTTCTTTCCTTTTTATAATATTTAATAATAATAATTTTTTGTTTTTACTCTAATTTATATTTACAAACTATATAATATTTTAAATAATTTTATTTTTCCCTCTCATCATTTAATACCAAATTCAAATTCTAATACAAATCCAAATTCAAACTTAAAATCAAATTCAAATCCAAATCCTAAACCCGTCCACAAACTAAACGAGCCCTAAAAGTCAAAAGTATTAAACTGGCAAAAAATACGAAACAAATCCTGATAAAAAACTGTTTTTTTATTGTAAATATGAAAGACAAAAAAATTGTTTTGTACTTTTTGTGTACCATTTGAT
>BQNB010121744.1:0-20406 GCA_026074375.1 Tanacetum coccineum
ATATCTTTGGCAATTTTTGTCTGTTTTTAATCATTTAAGCTCGTTTTATTAGATATAAAATATGTGTAATTAAGCACATATTATGTACTAATGAGAAAGAAAGCGAAAACAAAGAATTTATATGTCATACCGATGATCAAAGAAGCATATATCAAGTACATTACATATCAAGGTCGAAAAATGAATTTGTGTCGATAATCAATGCGAACGGAGGAATCAAATAAATTATTAATCTTCAAAGGAAGTGAATTCCAATACAAAGAGGTTATAATGTGTTTGATATTTCATGATCAGAGAATTCTAAAAGGAAGATTAACTATTTTTACAAACCAAGAAACAGATGACCAACAATCAATGCAACGAAAGAATCAATAGATCATGAAAAGGATGGTCATAGCATCACAAGAAAAATCAATGCAAGTATATGGAGAAATAATAAAAGATATCTTGAACACGTAAAATACAAATATGTCAACGACTTAAGAGAGCACGTAATAGAACATATGTACAAATGTAATAATGATCAAAAGAATAAATATAGAGAATGATTCGCATAAACAAATTACGAATTAAGGAAGTATGAAGAATCATCTGTACGAATAATCAAGAAAACAAAGAATCAATTGATCAACAAAATGGACGTAGAGTGTCCTTTGTTTTATCAGATTACGAACCGGAAGACTATAGAGAGTCATCCGCAAAATTAATTGATGCAACCAAGGGAATATTAATACCAATAGTTGAAAGAGGCATATCTCAAAGAAACAATATGTCAAGATTGCTAAATGAGATAGGTGAATTAATTGTACAAACAATTAATTATTAAAGAGAGTTAATGCCAAATGGCTAAAATAAGCACATATTAAGGGAATGGTTTATCAAGGATGATAAACAATTAATTATTGAAGCGAGTGGATATATCTGTACCACAAAGCAAACAATACATCGAGGGTTTTCAAAGAAATGTTTTAAATAAATAAATAAAAAGTCATCATTAACTACGATGGTCGAGATTCTCTCTTCGGAGTGGGGACTGCTGGCTGTGTCATTCCCAATGATATTCTAGTCGGAAGATGTTACCTTCATTAGCGTGGTTTGTCACAAGGGTCTTTATGTGTGATTCTTTCTCGGAATCTCAGATCTCGTTTTATTTCAGGAAAAAGAGCATGTCAGCCATACATTGGGTTATAAGTCGCTTGATACTTGGTGAACTTTAGCAATTGTCTTCTTGGTGGCATGATTCTCCAAAATCACAAGAAGAAAAGAGAAAAAGAATAAGATGTTAATGAGCCGTGTTCAAAAGTAGGTGTTCCATGGTGCTACGTATGAGGTGACAAGTTAGGTGTTGTATTCCAATTAGCCGGCATGTTTATATGCGGTGGGTTACGTGACGACATATGCGTTTCAAAAGTTTGAGGCAAGTGTTCAAACTCGGATTCAAATAGTAAAATAACCAATGGGATCGACAAACTATGTTGAGTTTCGATATCATCAAAAAGAGAATTAATTAAAGTCATGAAAAAGTTTTGGAGATCATCGTATCACTCACGATGTCTTGAGAAATGTTTGGAGACCATTGTGTAACTCACAATGTCTTGAAAAAGGTTCAGAGACCATTGTGTCACTCACAATGTCTTAAAAGAGTTTTAGTATTTATATAAATAAACCGTATATAAAAATATAGTGATGCTCTGGAAAATAAACATAAGTAATCGAAAAGTAAATCAATTGTTTATACAAATAGCCTTTATATAATACTAATAGTAATGATATAACATAACAGCATAGGCAGTCAAGAAGTATACGCGCACGGATATCGGGTAAAATGATAAGAGACACTTAATATGAAAAATAGTTATAGTCTAGGTTTTAAAAACGACACATATCTCTATAACCAGCAGCTCTGATACCAATCTGTAACACCTCCAAAATTGGATATCAGCGAAAATTAACCGGGGGTGCTACTTCATAGCACAAAGTACAAGTTACAGAAAATGACCTCTAAATGAGACGTTTTGAAAATTTACACATTCGATATATTTAACATCAGAGTTTACAAAAGGAGGTCCCAAAAGTTTTAACAGGACACAATGTTTTCAAGATAAAGTTTTATTGAATGTGATAATATGTAGAGTCTTCAAAAGATATCCATGCGACCTCCTTCCAAGACAACACCTAAAAGACCTGAGATAAACATGCGAAAATTGTCAACAAATAATATTGAGTGAATTCATAGGTTTTATAATTAAAACACTAGAGCCCAAGATTTCAAGTAATAGTTGACTAATGAAACACATTCAAAAGTTGAAAGCATGTTTGACTTAATGTAACCCAAAAAGTCGTAAATTATTTATTATTGCACTAAGCTCAAGACACCGAACCTTAACAGTATGCAAATCCATCCTAGATTTGTGCCCCATCAAAATGTAGGGTGTTCTGTCAAACACCCCAAAGAAATACCTCAAATGTTAAATGCGTCCGTTTGATGTTGCACTAGTTTGTTGCTTGCCCGGACGGGGATTGTCAGTCCCAATAGATCTATTCACAACACTCACGTTTAATTTACTAGCAATTAACGGCTCATGATCAAGGGGTCTTAAATGGCAATAGTGGGACTTAGGCAATAATATTCAGGCATAACATGTAACACCCCCAAAATCAGGTAGCAGCGGAATGGTAACAATGGGGTGCTACGTCAAAGTATAACAATCAAGATATAGGAAACGACCATAAATGGACGTTTAAGACAAGATTTCATTCGATGCCATAGCAAAATATCAGAGTTTATACATTAGGTCCCATAAGTTTTAAAAGTCATAAACATTCTTAATTAAACAAAAGCTTCATAATACCAAAAGATGACTTAAGTTTTTAAAGATAATAAAAGTTGCATAAACTTTAGATAAAACACAGAATCCGTCTTCATTGATATCCGCCACGGCTCCCGTCCAATCTTCATACCCTAGGACCTGAAATTACATGCTAAAAGTCAACACAAAGGTTGAGTGAAATCATAGGTTTATCAGTAAAAAGGGTGGACCACAAGATCGAAGTAATAGTAGACTCTGAAACACATTCAGTAGTCCAAAACGTTTATTATTGCACTAAGCTCATGACCCCGAAGCCTTAACTAGATTTGTGCCCCAATCAGAATATAGGATGCTTGCCAACAACCTAACACCTCTCAATGTTAAATGCACCTTGATCAAACTAGTGACCCAAGGAAAGGTGGGGATTGTCAGTCCCGATAGATCTATCCATAACACTCGCGCTTACTACAATAGCAATTAACGGTTCATGATAAATAGGGACTTCACGGCAATAAGGTAACTTAGGCATTAATAATCAGGCAGTAATCTGGATAGCATACACTTTGAAAAACACTTGTGTCCAATAGTAAAACAAGCAATGTAATTCACCCCGTAAAGTTTGTAAAACAATCAAGTAGTAAAAAGGGGGCTATGAACTCACCTCGAGTGAATGGTAATCAACAAGTATTCACAATAGAAAAATGCGTCACGAAGGAATCCGAAGGCAACCTAATCCAATATAGGTCGTATAAGTACTAAACACTTTGATTATTTATAGGTCATATAGCTCATCATACTATCGTTCGGGCTATCATAATTAAGAGGTCATGTAGTGACGTATGAGGAGCTAGGACACTTTAAATCGTAAATCCAACAACTCGTCGATACGCCACCCCGAAGAGGCCTCATTATGAAACTCCCTAGTAATATAGTACTTTGATTAACTAATACCACATATAATTCTATATAGCTACATCACCATCTAATCATTTTAGTGAAATCATATTTATAAAGTAAAAACGTTTATAAGTATACTTTAGTAAAACTGGCGTAACTTTCTCGTTTTAAGTCCGTTTCTTTCGTTTCTTATGTCCACGCCTTCGTATTAAGACGAGTTATCAAAATATAACATTTTCAAAATTTGAGTTTTTCTGATGAATAGTGATTTTACTGTTCATAACAGTTATATATTTATTTTTATAGATTTAGTTATCGTAAATCTCGTAAATGTCGTAACTTATTCGTTTTAACTCCGTTTTTAGCGATTCTTTCGAGCACGTCTTCGTATTTAAAAGTTTTATCGATTTATTGATGTTTTAAAAATATAAGTTTCTGTGGTGAATAGTAATTTTTATAAAAATAGTTTTATAAAAGTATATATTTAACGTAAACTTGAAATCGTCGTATCTTTTTCGTTATAAATCGGTTTTTCGAGTTTCTTATCATTTTGGAATCGTCATGAGACGTACTATTTTTATAAAACATAAAATCCATGCTTTGGATTTCGAACCAAAACAGCCCCTTAATAATAATTAGGTACTCATATATATAAACTTGTTTTATATACTTTTTCAACTTAATAAAATACCACAAGTTTTCCACAACTTATTATATACTTGTCTTACATATAATAGAGTCCAAGATCCATATTTACATCCATATAACATGTGTATAAGTTCATAAAATCATGTTTACAAGAAAATCCATTTTTACAAGTCAAACATATCCTAAATGGTGATATTGCTAAATAGAACATATAAACACATAAAATCATAATTGTAAATTCATAAAGGGTTTTAGGTAACCTTATGGTGATGTATGATGATGAGAATTATAATCTAAACCCTTGTTTAGATTAAAAACCAAAGCTTGCAAGATCTTGAAACCCTAAACCCTAATCTTCCATTTTTCTTGCTTAACACTTGTAAAGACTTAACCAAGCCTTCAAATCTTCTTAGGACATCTTAGATATGTTGTAGGAATGTATGTAAATGTGTTAAATAAAATTTGGTATGGATTTGGTGTTGGTCTTGTGGTTGCCGTGAGCTAGAGAGGAGGGGGAAGAGAGATTTTGTGTGTTTTACACCTTGAAAGTGAGAAGTGTGTGTGTATTTCACTAGTAAAGGCCTTATATACTCTAATGACTAGTCAAAGACAAGATGAGGATTTCTAGGGAAAGTATGGTCAAAAGTATGGGAAGTATGGGAAGTATGGCTTGAATTAATGTGTAGAGATGTACATGACCTTAGGTATGGTTTATAAGTCCTTATGTTCCCTAAAGTGTGAATCATCCCATGAAATTATGGAGGAAATATCTAGCTAGCTAAAAGAAGTATTATACTTGAAAAAAAATGAAAGTATAATGTTATAATGTAAAGTGTAAGTTGTAGATTTAATTTAGAAAGTATACTAGTAAATTGAATAGGTCTTGCTTATTTCTTGTATATATGAGGCGTCCCATTTGATAAGTGGGGTAAAAGTTTTATAAACTTTGATCATTGAAAATAAAAATAAGCATTTGTTGAAGCGTAAATTAATTATGGTGGTTCCGGGTATGCCTAAATGTATTTTATTGCGAAACGTAAACGTTTTACGCAACCAAAAAATAAAATATAAAATTTTTATTATTACCTTCGTAAAAATAATATATTGCTTGCTTGACGAAAACTTAAATTCGTTTGGTGCCCGTTTACGTTGATTGTTGATTTTTTTTAGTTTACGCGATTTAACGTAACGATCAAAATTAAAAGTAAACGCATACGAGAAAAAAAATAGTGAATTTAATAGCGTCGTACATTGATCAAAAATACGAATTGTTACAACAAGCAAACAGATACATAAGAGGATTAGGCTACAAACTGAAACTTTGCTTGAACCTCAGAAAATGCACTAATCAAACTACAACTAGGTTGCATGTCTAGGTTGTAAGCTTCAAACTACAACTAAGAGCTCTTAAACCAAACTACAAATATAAAATACAAAAGCTTACATTGACTTCTTCCTTGTGCTTGAAGATCATAATCACTTATGCACCTTCAAACAATAAACAAGTTACAAATATATGACTGTCTTAACTAAACATAATACTTTCAAAGCAGATAGCAGAATACAACTTGTTTCAAACACAATTTGCAATATACACTCAGTATAATGATTGTAACAAAAATGAGCAGAATACAACTTGTTCCAAACGCAATATGCAATATACAAGTACATATCAACTTTAAGCAAATGCATTGTACATAAGCAGTTAAACAATAAGCAAATGCATTGTACACTAAACTTTAAGCAAATGCATTATACATTAACAATAAGCAAAAATAGTTTGTAATATACAAGTACATACCAACTTTAAGCAAATGCATTTAGAGTAATATAAGCAGTTACACAATAAGTAAATGCATTGTACACTAACCTTTTGCAACCTCCGGTTCATTGTAGGTTTTTTGCCACAAGTCTTCGAGTTTGATATCAACTATTTCATCGTTTTCCTTCCAATTACTCTCATATTTATATACAACATACTCCATTATTTCATCAGTTAGTACAACTTTCAACCAATCCTTATCCTTCTAATCTGAATTGCCATTATTCAATTGATTGATTGGTGAAAAGTACGATTTTTGGTACAGGGAAAAAAAGGGGAGATGAATCTGCCTTATCCTTATGATAATGAAATGGGTCGAATGAATGGTAAAAAGGGGAGAAAGTTACGAGTCATGTGATTAGTTAAAAAAAAAGAGATAAAAACGGGTCAAAATAATCAGGTGTTTACCCGACTAAAGTACATTATCTAAAAAAATGACATGGAAAAAACCGGATGCTAGTAGGTTTGGTAGTGTATAATGATATTTTCGTGAGTTTAGTGTGCAAAATGAGATTAGAGAAATAATACATAGAGAATAAATAGAAGATAAATGGTGTTTACCTTAAATAATATCAACAATAATATGACTTTAGTATTTTATACTAACATACTCAACGAAGTTAATACATATAAAATTTGATAAAATCTGTAAGGCCACCCAAAATAACTCTTTCATCCCAATAAATGGTATGACATGGCTTGAACAAGAACACTGCTCCTGCAGTCCTATCCATCCTTCTTAGAGCCCAAGGTATGGTAACGCCGGGCATGGCGTTATGCCTACGTGGCGTGTGCTTTGGTGGCGTTACCATACCGGCTTCAGGCGCTAGAGCACGGCATTGGATCGGGCGTTGCCACACTAACGCTGGCAACGCCGGTATTCTTTTCTTTTTTCTTTCTTTCTTTTTGCGTTTTAAGGTTTTTGGTGTGTGATGTGTGTGCTTTAACTGTGTGTGTGAAAGTGTGTGTGTGTTTTTCGCAGGTGCTAAAAGGAAGAAGACGAAGGTATATTGGTGGTGTTTAAAGTGTGCTTTTTTTTGTAAAGTGTGTTTTTTTTAAGTGGGTTTTTTTATATGTTTTTATATATTAATTTGTTTAATAAATTTTTATAAAATATTGAATTTATAATTTTATAAGTAATTATTTTTTTAATGTATGAAAAAATAGTTTGTTTGAAAAAAAAAATGGTGGATCCCAAAAAGTGGTGTTAATGATGTTATGATTACAAGGGTATTTGGTGTGTTAGTGTTATGGTGTTAAAGCTGATGTAGCGCTGATGTGACGGTGTTAATGATGTTATGTTACCTAGCGTTACAAAAGTGAGAAATATTAATGAGTGAGAGATGAAAAGTGAAAGTTAGAAGTTAGAATGACTTGGTGTTGATGTCGCCTTTAGAATGAAAGGGGTATGAGTCGAAGAGGCGTTGTGTAAAATCCTCTACAGAAATGAGACAACTACGGCAACAAGAAATACCTAATAATGTCGGAGCGAAATAACAAAAGATAGAGTGTTGACAGATTATACTCCTAGTCCACGATAAACTCAACGGTAAAACCTTCTAACAGTTTTTAGAAATGAGACGAACAACTATAAATGACAAAAGAAGGTCAACTGTTTGATATTAGTTCCATTTCAGTTAGCAATTTCCATATGATCAGTTTAGCAATACGATACTCACGCCAAATATGATATTTTAAGTATTAAGTTAATTCCATCGTGTTTGTTTGCACTCCGGCGCAAGCTCACCCAACCCTCATAAACACGCCATACATACGGCCTGTTCATCATTCTTCACAAAATTTATTTGTACACTAAACTAAAACTACCAATCTTCAATTATTCAAATGAATATGTTATGATAAACTCACAATCATATGTCAACTGATGTTAGCTATAAACATGATGACATTTTTAATGAATTAACATAACTATAAAGATATATTAAAAACACAACATAACAACCACCACCATGATGGCCAATGATGCATAGATAGGTTGGTAAAAGATGAGAGCATCTTTGCACTCGACAAGCATAACTTCAAAGGTTCAATCTTGAACACCCCAATAACCACAACGGCAGATGGAGTTATGTATGCCCCACATTATAATAAGTCAGCCGATTGTAAAGCATTCGATTATTAACTTTTTTGCACTCTACAACAATCATGATAAAAGACATTTAAAGCACAAAACACAAGCGATTAAATTCTAACAAAATTATCTTATTAGTAATCAATTATTAAGATATAACTAGGCAGGTCTACAACAACAACTAACCATCTAGAAACATTGTTAGCCATCAACACCGACCATGTGCTACTTACTAAATCTAGAAAGACTGAAAACAACTAAAACCTATAACACCGAACTCAACTTCATCTTCTCATGATCAACATCATCCTTAAAAACAATAATCTCATTACAATCAAAGCCACAACCACACTGAGGACTCTCAACAAAACCACTAATATCAAAACTAGCCGACAGAATCCCAACAGACAAACTCAACTCATCACCAACACGTGTAACCTCAACAATATCCAACCAAAAAAACAACACTTTTACACTTACACCCTTGAGCTTCGTCAACTTGTCTTTACTTATTATCCCACTTATAGTTGACTTGTACTTCAAGTCATACCCTTGAACTGAGTAGCTACATGTCTCAGGTAAGTAAGCTTCAAACGCACCTGTGTCTTTGTTTAAAGTGTACCCTGTCACTCCTATTGGAAGTAGACCTGCTGGAAAGTCGTACTGTTCTAGTGCTTCGTAGGCTGTTAAGGTGGTGGCTTTGGTGGTAGTTATGAGGAGGAGGGTGATGATGGTGGTGGTGGCGGCTAGAGATGACGTCATCATGAGGAAAAGTCTCAGTGTTTGACTGTGGGAGATACTACAGTATGATTTTGTGTGTGTTGGTTTGTGTGGTGATTTATATATATACATGTTTTTATTTAAAAAATTGTTTATCTAGTGTTTGTAGTTTTGTACCTACCACTTGGAATTGTGTGGACCTAAATTGTTTTTGTACCTACAACTTTTAGTTTAGATTTATTATTTGCAACTTAGAGCAAGACGTATGGCAACGACCCACCCTCGCCACATCCGACGTGGCTTCGCTAAGGAGCTCGTCACCATACCAAGTGGCCTCGCCACTTTTAATTTGTTGATATCTCGTCGTGCAGACGAGTCAAATAAAGACAAACAAAAAGTTATAGCCGTTGGTTTGGTTTGAAAAATTATATCCGTTGCATTTTATTAAAAAATCTTTTTTTTTTAAATTTATACCCACTTTTACACTATAAATAGTACCTCATTTTATCAAATTTTACACAACTACTCTTTCAAAACACTACATCTTAAAACCAATAAACATGAAGAGTGATTCAAGTGGTGGTGGTTTGTCCGATCTTGATGATATCGATGGTCTTGAGATGATTATGCAAGAAGTTCGGTCAGAGCAAGAACAAGACGCAGCAGAACGGGTGCGCCACCGAAACTATATCTACCGGGAACGTTTAGATGCGGAAGAACATTTGATGGCGGACTATTTTGGTCCTAACCCAAAATATCTGTTGTATTATTTTCGAAAACGGTATCGTATGAGCCGTAAACTATTTTTAGAAATAGTCTCAGGTATTGAAAATTACATTCAAACTCACTATCCTCTTCCTCTGCATTTCGATTTCTTTAGAGTCCGACCCGATGCTATGGGTCTACCAGGTTTTAGTGTTATTATGAAATGCACAAGCGCTATACGCCAATTGGCATACGGCGTAACACCTGATGCATAAGATGAGTATTTACAAATGGGTAACCATTGCGCACGCGATTGTCTATATTTTTTTTAGTATGTGTGTTATCCAACTGTTTATGCCCGAGTATTTACGAAAACCTGACTTCAATGACATTCAAAACTTATACATCGCACACAATAATATTCATGGTTTTTCGAGAATGCTTGAAAGCATTGATTGTATGCCCTGAGAATGGAGAAATTGCCCAAAATTATGGCATGGGCAATTTGCCAGAGGTGATAAAAAGTACCCAACTATAATGCTTGAGGCCGTTGCTTCATATGATTTGTGGATTTTGCATGCATTTTTTGGGGTAGCGGGTGCAAATAACGTTTTAACCGTTTTGAATAATTATCCGTTATTTGACGACCTTCTTGATGCATCGCCCCCGTGGCTCCGTTTGAATGTAACGGGGTTACATTCGAAAAAGAGTATTATATAGCCGGCGGCATTTACCCACAATGGTCATCTTTTATTAAATCATTTACGGTTTCAAATTCAGAGAAGAATGCATTATTTAAACGGAAACAAGAAAGTGCTCGGAAAGACATTGAAAGAGCTTTTGGGTCCTTCAAGGACGTTGGCATACTATATGTCAGCCGGCGTGTGCTTGGACTATTAACAAGCTACGCAGAATCATGTACACTTGCATTATATTGCATAACATGATTTTAAAAGATCAAAAGTTGCGTTATTCGAGTTTGACCAGCAAAATTATATTTGTCCGCAACCAAATATATTAAGGTCATGGGTCGAGCGGTGCGAAGTGCAACGAAGAAAATCCAAACAACTACGTGATTAACAAACACACGCAAAGCTTCAACGTAATGTTATTGAGCATGTTTGGCAACAACATCAACAGCAAGATTAGTTTATTTATAATTTGATATATTTTTTTAATTTTCGCATTAGTGTTTAGAATTTCGCAATGTTTTATTATTATTGTATTGTATTTTGTATTTTTAATTTTAATGAAATGAATTATGTTTGTGTGAAAAAAACTGAAAAGAAAATAAAATGGTGAGTGGTGGGACCAAAGTGAAAAGATAAGGGTGTGTTATGAGTGAAAGGGTATTTTTGAGTGGGAGTGAGATGCTGTGGTGACAGCCTATGAAGCCCAAGCGAGTAGATACATCTAATTGCCATACCTCGTGTTCTTATGGAGTTGCATAAATATAAGGTTATTATATATACATTATTCTAATTTTGGTAATCTTTAGTTATAGTTAAACGTTTGTAACTAAAAAATTATGAATTAAAGAACATTAAACATCTCTTGTTTAACAAGGAGTATCACATTTCATGTTTAGAATATCTAAATGTGCATAATTATGAGATATATTAGTTTATTGAATGCTAATTTTTTAAGTAAGTAGTGCTTAATTATAAATATACACATTTGTTGACTGGGTCAGTTGCTACAGTAACGGGCTCCAATTTTCGGGCCAGCCCTTTTTTTTTCTTTTTTTTTATATTTAAATTTGTATGCACAAAGTAGGAATGGAAAAAAAAATATTACAAAAGTTCTGATTTATTCAGATAAAAAAAATACCCGCGGAAACATCTTCGATACCTAATAACTTTAAAATAATCGATATGGTCACAAACGTACAACCCATTATATTAAAAAAAAACCCATATAGCAAAAAAAAAACAACACTTTAAACATGAGGCACTAGCCTAAAATTCGCATAAAATGTGGCCCAAAATTTGGCCCAAAGTAAAAAAAAAAACAACCCAAAAATAGCCTAAAATCTGGCCCAAAGTAAAAAAAAAACAAAACGGACCCTCACCTTTTAACTATTTACGATTTTCTTACACAAAAATTCCCGTAAAAAAAATTACAAAACCGTTCCAAAAAAAAGAAAATATTCAGGAAAAAATTAGCCCGTCCCAACGCAAATTTTTTTTCCCCGAATCATACAAAAAAAAGAAAATATTAAAAATTAACCCCGCCATAACGCATCGCCAAAAAAAAAACTCCTGAAACGCAAAAGAAATTATTCGGGAAAAAATTAGTCCCGCCGCAACGCGCGGGTTCTTTTGCTTGTTATTTACACATATATGTTTAAATTAAATTCATCGCCCAAATAAAAAGATATAGAACCGTCCTCAAAAAAAGAAAATATACGAGAAAAAATTAACCCCCAACGCAAAAAAAAAAATTCGCCGAATACATACAAAAAATGAAATGATCCGGACAAAATTAAGTCAAAAAAAAAACCAACCAAAATACCTAAAATCGTTGGCCAAAGTAAAAAAAACAAAACGGACACAACACCTTTTATAACTATTTAGATTTTCTTACACAAAAATTCCAGTAAAAAAATTACAAAACATTACAAAAAAAAGAAATCTAACCAGGAAAAAATTAACCCGTCCCAACGCAAATTTTTTTTCCCTGAATCATACAAAAAAAAAGAAAATATTAAAAATTAACCCCGCCATAACGCATCGCCAAAAAAAACTCCTGAAACGCAAAAGAAATTATTTGGGAAAAAATTAGTCCCGCCGGCAAACGCCGTGTTCTTTTGCTTGTTAGTAATCCATCGGTCCTACGGTAGCAACCCTTAATAAGTTACCCCCTCCGTCCCATATAAGTGTTCATTTTTTACTTATTTAAAGTCTCTTTATTCTTCAATTTTGACCTAGATTATTTCTTCTATATTATATGAAAAGCAATCAAAATATATGAATGGATAGAGTTTTTCGAAGTTATTTTCATTGGTATAAATTTCAAGTAAGCATTATATAACAATAAAGAAAAATCATTTACGAGTCAAAGTTTATGAAAAAAAGAATTCAAAAGTCAAAAATGACACATACTATGGACGGAAGGAGTAATTACATTAGATGAAACATATTTGAAGAGCTAAAATGGCGTAAACACAATAAAATTTTAAGGAAAATCCATCAACTTAACAAATTGGTGAGTTAGTTTAGTGTGAGTACTATTTGTCAAAAAAATGGATCTTTGTAGGTTTGGCCAAATTGCAGATTTATGTTCCGCGAATTTCAAAAATTGCCAAAAACATCCTGTTTTTAGTTGAAGATATGGTTCCACATTTTCTTGGTCTTGGAGCGAACTAAAATACTAAAATACCCTTTGTTTCTTTTAAAAAGCCCTTTGTTAAGAGGGGTATTTTAGTCATTTTAGTTCGACCAAGGACCAAAAGTGGAACCAAACCTTCAAAATACGGACTGTTTTTGCAATTTCGAAATTCGACGGACCAAATCTGCAATTTGGCTAAACCACAAGGACCATTTTTGCAATTTTCTCTAGTTTAGTGGTAAACGATGATAGAGAGAAGTGCAAAAATCATCCCTGTGGTTTGTCAAAAATTTTTTGCTACCACATGGATGTATCGTGAACCATTGTTTTAAAAAAAATATTTTTTTTAGTTTTTGTTTGTTTTTTAATTTTTTTTTAAAAATAACTTTTTTACATTATTATTCGTACAAATATTTAAGATATTTTTTAAAAAATTCGCACTTTTTAAAATCTTAATTTTTTGAAAAAAAAATAATTTTTTTTCGTACTTTTAAAATTTCTAAAAATTTAATTTTTTACGTTATTATTCGTGGAAAAATTTAAAATTTTCTTACAAAACTTTAAAAAAAGAGTTTCGTACTTTTTAAAATTTTAGTTTTGTAAAAAAAATTTAAAATTTTCATATTTTTTTAAATCTTTTTTAAAAAAGTTTTGTAAAAAAAGTGCGAAATTTAAAAAAAAAAAAATTTTAAAAAAAATGCGAAGATTTTTATATAATTTTAAAAAGTTTTGTAAAAAAAATTTAAAAAGTTTTTAAAAGTATGATTTCGGTTAGATTATTTTTAAAAAATTTTAAAAATTTCGCACTTTTTTTACAAAACTTTTTACAAATTTCGCACTTTTTTACAAAACTTTTTACAAATTTCGCACTTTTTACAAATTTCGCACTTTTTTTACAAAACTTTTTAAAAGTGCGCATTTTTTACAAAACTTTTTTTACAAAAAATTTCGCACTTTTTTTACAAAACTTTTTACAAAAAAATTTAAAAGTGCCAATTTTTTTTTAAATTTGTTAAAATAAATCTTAATATTTTTACGAAATAATAAAGTTAAAAAATAATTATTTTGAAAACAACAATTAAAAAACAAACAGAAACTAAAAAAAAATAATTTTTTAAAACAAAGTTCACGATACATCATGTGCAGCAAAAAGACAACATACCCTCCATTTAGACCCTCGTTTAATACTAACTGAAAAAAAATTGCACCGTTAGTCCCTCAGAATGTACCGTCTACAAAATTATTGCACCGATAGTCCAAAGGATGGTACGATGTCCTAAAACCTTGATAGGAGGGATGTTTTGTACAATTAATTAACGATGGACGTTACCATTTTTTCGACAATCCACAGGAAGATCTTTGCACTTCTCTCATGATGATAAAAGAGCAAGTATTTTCATATGTTACAGACTTTTTACCAATTATATGACATTTATCACGTTATGCAGTAAAGTACGACACTGGGTCTAAAAATTTAAATGTTCTTTCTCTCTTAGGCGTACAATATAGATAGCATGCAAGATAAAAGCTAGACCCTGCATTCAAAGAGTGCAATGTGCATACCGTGTTCTCGTTTCTGTTTCTGCACGTTGAGGAGATCTACATCTGTGATTTGATCTGCGTAATTGGCATCCCCGAATATGTGCATTCAGTTAATGAACGAGTGTTAGTTAAAGAGGAAAAAAAGCTTAAATTTCCTTACCAGTGAAGAATGCTGGATCAGATAATCACAAGGCTTGAAGAATGATCCATATTTGTTGGACCAGCTATCGAGTCTTGAGCAAATATATTTCAATCCAAGAGTATTAGCCCAGAAAATGATTCCACCCCTGATACAAATACATTAGTGAGCAACAAATTCCTTATGTACATCGTTGTTAAACCGTTAAAGAAGTGATGTTTATGGAAACAGAAAATGAACCTGTATGAGGGAAATCCCATTGCTAGAACAGAAGCAACATCGATATCAGAAGCCTTCACCACACTTCCTTCTTCCATGATACGACACGCCTCGTTCACAACTGGAAATAATATCATCTCGATTATGTCTTGTTCTGATAACTTTCCCACCTTCAAAGGCACATTATCGACACTATCCATCGTCCTGTCATATTTCATCCACAAATCAAAATATGGTTAGAATGGATATTTAAATCACAAAAAAGGAGGTGTTTGAGATTGTTTATTTAAGTGCTAATCTGCTTATTTTTTAAGCATATAAGCAGTTTAAGTGTCTGAGTGTCTGACTGAAACTGCTCAGGGGTGTTTGGGATTTACTTTTCTTAAACTACTTGTGTGGTTAATATATAGTTTTATCCAAACACCCAAAAGTGTTTATCGATTAAAAAAAAGTGACACACCTTAACAAAATAGTCCCCAAACCCCTCTTATTCTGCTTATTTTCAGTAAATAAGCACTTTTAACCAAGCAAATTGGTACCCTACTACGATTTAAAGAAGCAATCCCAAACAGCCCTTCAAAGCTGATATAGTTATATTGAATAACTTATTTCAATCAAACTTATAATAGTCCAAGGTACCTGAATAAACTATTCACCGGGTATTAGCCCTTTACCCAAAAAAAAGGTACCTGAATAAACCTACGCTCATTCCAAAATTTTGCATCACTTGCTCCAGATGGTATTTTTCTTCACCTTGTTCAGCAAGAAACATCGCTGCTTGAGAATAAATGACAGATAACCTGTCAACCACAAGTCCAGTGCTATTACGGACCAAAATTGGTGTTTTCTTGATCTTCTTAGCCACGTCAAGTAGATCAACAATTACTTGGTGGGTAGTCCCCTGGGTATGAACTATTTCCAGTATAGAAGTGCTGTATCAAGAAAATAAGTTATCGCTTACCAAGAAACTATATAGTAATAGTATGATTCCAACAATATCACACGACACCAAGTATTACCTACAAAAGTGGGCCCCTACAATCCGGGACCGAGAGTTTGTTCTCTCCCCAATTAAATTCAAGTCAACTGTGGAAGTATTGCTTGCAAGAATGCAATGTTGAGGGCAATAGTGCTCAAGTTCAACAAAAGTTTGCTGCTTCGACTGGATGCTTCCGTCCAATGTCTGTCAAAACGTCAATTGTTTTTTTTTCCTTTTTGTAAGACGATATAAGCTTTAACAAAGGTAAACCAGACTTTTTGTACAAAAATAGTGAATCCCGCTAGTTGTGACTCACCTCTACGACTAAATCAACATCTATGAAGCTATCATAATCAAGTACACCCTTTAAACGAGATACGCCCTCGTTCGTCACTTTCCCTGCCATAAGACAGCTCTGCAAATTTGCTGAAGATGAAGATAACTGAGTGAAGAGTTGCGAACACACATTGGAACACAAGGCTAATTGATCAGCAAAGACTTTTTGGTTCACCTTTAATTTTACCAATTGCAGCCACCAAAGACTTCTCTTCAATTTCCTTGAGAATTACATGAAAGTTACCAAGGATAAATTCTGTTGCTATTTCACAACCAACTAAACCACCTCCAATAACCGCAACTTTTTTTACTTTCCTAGGCTTTAACCCTGTATCAGTTATACCTGGAATCTGTCACCATTTCTTAGTCAGCTGTCGTATATAGATAATTAGAGAGTTAATTATTTGCATGAAGTATCAAGATACTTTGTCCAGGTTTAGTCATTTTACTTTCTTTTGTACATTTGAATTATTATTGCTTTGTGTCCCGTTTGGGTCACTTTGTAACTCAAAAACCTTCAAGAACCGGATTTCAAAATATTAATTTCTTATGAGAATGTCAAATATACATATAGGCATCTTAGATCTATATATAATTGGAAAAAATAATAATATTAGGATTACAGGTTACAGGATGATCCAAAAGGGACACAAAGCCATCTTGTAAAGATTCGTGGTGTAGAAAATATAAAGGACAATGACTAAAACTGGGACATGTTACTAGTATGTTGGAATTTCACAAAATAAACTCATAATTAAATGAGATGTGCAGAGTGCAGACCTTGTATGTGTTATATCGAGCAAAGAATATGTGAACTAGACTTTTACAAGTTTCAGATTGTCGGAGTTCATTCAAGGTTACCGCTTCCTGCCACCAGAAAAAATCTCATTTTGCATCAAGCCTTTTTACACAATTATTGAAGTCATGACAATAGATGTACCTTCCATAGTGCATTACGAGGACCAGATACAATACCTTCTTCAATGACATCAATGCAAATTAGTGGATGAGTAAGATTCGGGTTCTGTTTTCGTGACTGAGTTCTCGCTGTGTTAAGTATCAACCTTGCCTCTTTTAAAGGTTCTAATCTGTCAGTTCTGTAAAGACTAGCAATCCACGGCTTTCTACCCTTTAATATATCCAAGGCCCAGCTGGATGCAGTTTCATTTAGCTCATCGGCGCGAGCTAAGGCATCAACAAGGGATATACTAAACGCATCCTTCCCGTTTACTCGTTTTGACATCTAACAAAGATAAAAATTTGGAAACTGAGAGAACTTATCTAATATGATCAAAGCAACCGAATGCATTGGTTATGGCATACCAGTATCATCTCCAGAGCCTTAGGAAGGCCAACAAGGCGCGGAAGACGCTGTGTGCCTGGTTCAAATGGTAGGGATCAAATAATATCTTAACTACAGTAAATAATAAATATGGAAACTGGTCAAATTGGTCAAAAGTCGCCCAAAGTGTATTTAATTGCTTTCAAACTCCTCAATGGCCTTATTAAGAAAACAAATTATCATTTTACAGAAATGTAGCATCATATCCACATTATTATAGTTAATAAAAGATTGTTGGGAGGACACTTCGTCCCGTTTGGACTTGTATAAAAAAAAATTTGTTTTGGTATAAGAAAATTTGTTAAACAAAATGTCACCTCCAAATCCAGGAATGATTCCATATTGCAGTTCTGGCAAGCCAAGCTGTGAGGTAGGCGTTGCTATGCGTGCATGACATGCCTATAAAAGAGTTAGAGAATATCATTCTTGATGTACTGTACTCGAAACGAAGAGAAGGTTGACTGTGACATAGATAGGGGGTGTTTGGGATTGCTTTAATCAAACTGTTTGTCTACATAAAAATCATCAGGTGCCAATAGGACACAAGTAACAATATCCAAACAGGCAAACACTCTAAAGTGCTTATGTGCTTGAATGCAGATAAGCACTTAACTGGCAGTCCCAAACACCCTCTGAACACTTTACCCAAAAAAAAACACCCTCTGAATCATGTTTTATACCAGTGCTATTTCCAGTCCACCACCAAATGCAGGACCATCAATCGCTGCTACTATAGGCTTTCTTGCAGCTGAGGAATGAATGTTTACGAACATTATCATTTCAAAAGTAACGACTTTAAAAGCACATGAATTGAACATGGTAGACTATTTAGTTAGATTTAAGAAAATAATGAATAGTGACATACCTTCTAAAAGGTCTGTGATCACCTCTATTGATAAGAAACCAACCTCTTTTGGTTCTGTTCAATCATATCAGATATATATATATAACACAAATAACACGGTAGGTGCAGAAAACAAGTAATGATATTGTACTCACTTTTTGCCATGTTACTTTTTCCGAAAGCTGTTACATTAAATCCACCAGAGAACTTGCCCCTGGCACCTGTTCAATCAACTTGGTTACTGTTATCAATATGTGCATGCTTATCTTGTAGTAATACATTCACCTTAAAAATCATACTCAAAGTTTTTATGTTTACCACATATCACAATTGCTTTAACTTCATCGCGCAGCAGTGCTTCTTCTATGCTGTCTTTCAAGCTAAGTATAGCTGAATGGGAAAGAAAACCCGGGGACAATAGAAGAAATAAAGTAAATTCAGAGGGAACAAGAGATTTTACCCGAATAATTGAGCCATTGTATTAACAATAATGTTTTGATTAGTTGATTGACTAGCAAACTAAAGCTTATTGGCCATGAATTGTATGAGGAACATGTACTAATGATTATGAGAGTGAATATCATAAAATTATTATATACTCCTGCAAATCGTCATAATTATCAACTGGAACAACATAATCATGTTTAGACTTTTGCCGATGAGTCATGTGGTATTTAAGTCATGTCAAGTGTGAACTAAGAGTACTTGCTAAAGGCCTAATTAGGATGATAAAACATTATCTGAAAACATAAGACTGAAATTTGTTCGCTACTTTCTATCAACTAGAAAAAAGAACTCTATTCGCTACTAAGAAATGATAAAAGGCACAAAACTTATGGTTATTGCTTATACACTCTATAGAGTAGTAAAAAACCAAAAATACTCATTTTTTTCTCTCTTAATCTATTCTCATCGTTCATGCGCACGGCACTCACACAGGGGTGGACCCAGGACTCTAAGTCATCGGGTGCAAAATTTATTTTACACGAGTACGAGTAGTCGAGTATTGCTTTTAACATATCATTTGACTAACTAAACAAGGTATGTATTTATGTGACACAAAATTACATAACAGTTCATTTCGGAAAAATCAAGAATTTTAACAAACTATTACACTAGTGAAACCGTGAGAACCCCCTACACAATATACGCAAGAGTGTTTCAACATGCAATTTCATTTTTAATATGTTACCTTGAGTATTAAGTAAATTGAGAGGTGGGTTATTGATAGTGATGATGCCTACACCGTTATCTCCGACCACCAGTTTGATCGCCATTTGTTACTTACTTTTAGTTTTTTTTTTTTTAAAGAAACATATGGTCATTGGAAGGTTGAAACAGGGTAAACAGACACAGACAAAACATGTAACTTATGTTTCTTGCAAATTTGGTTGTATAGAATCTTTTACTTTGTTTTGTTGTACTAAGTATTTCTAAGTAGGCTTTTTCAATCTTCTGCTATAGCGACACATAATATGAAAATAGTATCAGGCTTACAGAAAATGACACATGGATTCATAAAAAATACATTTTTTGTAGATATATGTGTCGTTTTCTGTGAGCCCTGTGTACTTTTTATGTACTTTTTGCATTCTTATCATGTGCCCTAAGGCACAAGATAGAAAACCCGTTGTAAGAATTTGCAAAATACAACAAACAAAATGAGGGGAACTAAGAAGTGTTTGGAATTGCTTATTAAAAATAGATTATTCGTTTTGAAAATGGATAATCAGATAATCTGTTATAAAACGTGATCTTAATATATAGTGTTTGAATTTGATTATGTTGTGTGATGTTTGTTAAGTTTTGATTTTTTAAAATCTTAACAAGTAAAATGACAAAGATAGACATTGTTAAATATTAATAAATATTATAAATTCAACCTTTTATACTATATTTTTGAATACTTGTAAGAATACTGTTGGAAGTATTCAAACTAACAAGTGTTATGTTTATACTTTGTTATCTGATGTCTAATGTA
>BQNB010121745.1:0-20406 GCA_026074375.1 Tanacetum coccineum
TCGATTTACCATTCCAGCCTCGTTGGGGATTTACGACCCGGGAAAACTCTATACTACTTCTCGGTATCATTGACTCTACTTATAGACCATTCTTACTATATATTTTATATTTTATTATATTATATGTATTTTAAGGTATAGTCTGAGCGGATCAAGTTCATAGCCTCGTTTTTAAATGTTTTGAATGTTTTATAAACCCGCGATGGGGATATATGCTTGTTTTAAAAAGGTGAACACAAGTGATTTTCTTTTACTGTAAGCTGGAACTGTTTTTGGTAATTATCTGCATGAGTCGCTATTGCTAAAGTCCCTAATATCGTGAACCGTTAACTTACGCCTTCGGGGTAAGACGCTTGTACATTAAATAGATCTATTGGGTTTGACAACCCCGTCCGGGGTATGGATCCTACGGTGAACACCCTGTCAAACGGACGTTTTGTATGAAGACGAGTAGGTATGTGGCAATGATACCTTGTTTCGGGGAAAATTTGTGAGCATATGAAAAGATTTATGCTGTGTCAAGGTGTCGGTGTCACGAGCTCAATGCGATAATGGATCGAAATGTTTTGCTATATGCTTACAATATCTTGCTACTAGGCTTGTGTTCCGCTTTTAATTGTAAACTCTATGAATTCACTCAACTTTTGTTGACGTTTTTAGCATGTTTATCCCAGGTGATTATGAAGTGCTTGCTTGGATGGGAATGGTGCGTGGATATCAAGGATTTGGACTCGGTGAACATTCACATTCGATATGGGATTTTGTAAAATTTGAGTCGTGTTGTGAGTTATTTAGAATTATTTTTCTAAAACTGTTTGGGGACCTGTGTACTCTGATCTTTTAATAAAATCGAATGTGATACTTATCTTAAAAACGTCTGGTTGTTTTTTGTAACTCATGTGTATGAGCTATAAAGTAGCACCCCAAAGTGTTATTTCAATGCGTTATGATTCTGGGGGTGTTACAGACAACCCAGATTGTTATTTATTTTTATCGAGTCTGTCTTATACAAGACATCAAGACGGAGTATCGCTCCATACCATACGGCATTATTGAATGTCTGGACGTTACCTGTCCTTTATTTTTATGCACCTTAAACATATTGAATGTCTGGACGTTACCAGTCCTTTATCCTGCCGACGAAGGAGACGATGATAATGATGATGATGATGATGAGGATGATGACGAGGAGAAGGAGCATCTAGCTCTGGTGATCTCTTTGATGTACCTGTTATGGAACCTGTGCCCTCAGTAAGGATCATGAGGCACTTTGAGCTTTTGAGTCTGCAAACCCTGCACCACCATCACCTAGACTTGCAGGGCTAGGATATCTGTCAGACTTGAGCCACTTATGGCTGCACCCATGAAGGCATGCATTGCTGAGTATGCTGTTGCACTTACCCCACATACCGCACATACCATCTCCTTACTCCACTATCATCTTCACTCCCCTAGATTCCCTCACCACCCTTCCCACTACCATCACCACCTACTACTAGTCTTACCTATGCTGAGGCACTGCTGGGCTACAATGCAGCTATGATTCGGTCTAGAGCTGCATTACCATCCACCCACCATCCATTAGAGATACTGATGACATCAAATAACACTACATTTATACCATCATTTATCCTGAATAAATTATCCACTTTTATATAATTATTCCAAGAATCATTACTTAATTGCTTAACGTTGTAAATTACAGTAATTACGAAGTGATTTATCAAGACATGCTAAAAGGCGCACTTTTTGGAGCTTAAACGATAATATTTAAAGATTGCTTATTTCTGCCTAATACTCTGTATCCAGAAAAGAAGATACGGTGTATCAGCACCGGGACTTCACAAGAAAACGCGTACTCTTAATTCCCAATACGGCGTATCCTAGTTCCTTCATACTATTATGTCGTATCCAGTGGATTATAACACCCCGGTTTTAGTCATTTGTTCACGACGATTAGCGTGCCCGATGGCGGTATGATTTTTGGTCGGTTGCCGTGGACTAGTGAGTGCGACATTTAAAATTTTATTTGTCGCTAATAAATATTTTCGTATTTTATTATGAAAAATTTGGAGAAGATTTGATTACTTTTATTTTTGACGTTTCGCGAGTCGACATTTGACCGCGCGTTCGTTAATCGTTTCGAGCTTCGTAAAATTTACGACGTGTCTCGTTATTATTTTTATGATCATAAAATATTATTTTATGAACCATGTCATCTTTGTTCTGACCTTGGTTATAGCTCGCGTTTAAGGCTCACGTTTAATTAAAAGTGGGTATAAGATATTATGAGATATTTACACAAGATATTATGAGATATTTATACAAGATATATATACAAGTAGCTAGTAGCAAAAATACCATTTTCCTCTATTCCTATTTGTCTTGTGGTTTCAGCCGAACATCACCCACTCATCAAACAATATGATATCAAAAAATTTTCTTTCTCTCTTTGTCTTTGAGGTTAGGCGCAATTATTATAAACACCCACAAGCCATTCATTTTTCTCGTTTGATCTATTTTAAACACATTTCAATTATCACTTAAATGATGCTCCTCCCGCTCGATAATCGACGTCAGTATAAATTCATAACAGATCTTGCGCGAGATACTAGCATGCTAAATGTCTCTGTGTTGAACCTCGTGTAGTGTGTGTGTGTTGTTTCTTTTGTGTGTGCGTTAGTCACGAGTATCTAATCTAGTAAAAGGCACCCAACCCAGACCGAGTAACGTGGTTAATTCAATCTTTTGCATCTCGGCATTAAGATTATCCAATCAAAATAATTGGGACTACGGAATTGTAAATATCCTCACTAGTACATGTTGATAAGGCTCGTTTGTTTGTGTCTCCCTCTAATTACGCCGTATCACGCGGGCCGCCGCTCGCTCAGTTCGCCCAAGTTGATCGACCGGTGCATACCAACACCAAACCTATCACCACACACCCCCAACACTCCCACACCACCCGAGCACGGCCCCATGACAGCGAACGTCAAACCTTGTCCCCCAATAGATCTCGGACACCCCCGCCACATCTCTCCTCTCCTCTCCCACCCCCCGTACTTTGCCTTCCGCCCTCCTATAACTGTGTGTGCCAGCTCAGTCCTTTTATGCTACACCTCCCCTATTTCTCAACTTATTACATTCATTTTATTTGATGTAAGTAAAGATGTATATATGTGAATGAAAATCGACGTTGAATACTTGCGGCGTCTAGTTGCCATGGTGTATAAAATGATTTTAGTGAGCTTGTATAAATTGTATATGTCATGTTAGATGTTAGTTTGTGATGAGCTAGTTGGTCGAAAAGGATTTTGGTCTGTGGTTTTTAATAAGTTCAAACTATAAGCTAGAGGAAAGTTTAGGCATGACCAAACGAGTGGATAGAGATCGCAGATTTCGTTTTTTTTTTATTTCTATTCATTTTATTAAAATCTGTATTTTAGGCATTTGTTGAAAAAAATTTCGTTAGAAGCTTGCTTAGACGATCGTTTCCATCTAAGGATCGGTCTCGTATCTCCTAATACAAAAAGTTTCGTTATGGCGGAAGGGGCGACCCAAAACGTAGATTATATTCAAACACTAAATTTCTGGTATAAAAGGGCGCATGCTGTCGGATTTTAAATAGCTCGATTCGGGCACTTTCGAGTCCGTTTCGATGCCTTCGGCCTGAAAACATGAAATAACGTCGTTCGGAAGGTTCGTATTTACTTTTACGCGAAGTTCTTTAAAGTCTAATAATCGGAGTGTAGATGTACGAAGTGTTGTGATAAACGGGTCTTATTGGCCCTTGGGGGCAACAATCATGGCTTATTGGTAAATTAAACAACTGCAATTTCAGACTTGATGCGTGTGCGTTTTCACCTTTTTAGGTCGAGTTCGGGTCTCGGACCAAAACTGAAGTTGTTCCAAATTAACGTTTTACTTTTCCGCGGAGGTTTTCAGAATAAGGATGGCCTTATCACGGTCGTCATCAAAAAAACGTATTTTAATTCATGCAGGTATGAAGTTTTTGGTAATATTTGTTATCTGGCAGTAAACTGGTAGGGCCATTTTGGTTCATTTCTGTTTATGGTTCGAGGTTTCGACTAAACACTAAGTACGTTGTTCGGATATGTTTCGCCTATGAATTCTCTTTAGAACCCGAGTCATGAAAATGTGATTTAGTGGGTAGTTATAGTCATTGCTACTGGTAGTATAATAATGGTTACTACTGGTAGTGTTATAGTTATTCTGATAGTATATTAGTTATCTTGGTAGAGTTTAATTTTGTCTATTAATTAATGTAGTATAATAATTGGTTTTTATGGTTTTGTTATAGTTACTCCTGGTAGCTATAAAATGGTTTACTACTTGTAGTGTTATAGTTACTACTGGTTGTGCTCTCCATAGTTACTTAGTTAGTGTTATAGTTACTCTGGTAGTGTATAGTTTGTTCCGAGAGTGTAGTCACAATGGAAAAATAGTATAAGATAAAAATTTACTCAGTGTTAAGGTTTTAGGACGCGCAAGTGGATTTCTCATCACATATATGTGTTGTAAACATATATTTATATATTTATATGTTTTCGTTGTTATCGATGTCAAATAACTTTGATAGTACTTTATACATTATGTAATCGGCGACTAATTATAGGTCCATCATTGTGGTCGAGATCGTTGCTGCGCTTCGTTGTTGATTTATTCGTTTATGATCTTGATCGTGGTTCATAGGTGAGTTCAAGCCCCCCATTATGTTTTAATGGTTTTTAACTGTTTTGGTGGTTGAGAAATATGATATGAGTTTGCAAATGCGTTTATTATGGTTGATTTCTTTATTAGGTTTACGTTCTTATTATGCATAGCTCGCTTGGGATACATCAATTGAATTCACTGTTGGTCGCGATTACTTACTTTTGCTATGGACACAAGTGTCTTGATTTACCTTTCCTGTTTATGTGTTGCCTAAGTTTTGCTTGCCAACCAATTTATCTTTTATATTGTGGGTGAATGAGCGATAAGACATTCTAATTATATGTGGGATGAGACGATATGCCATTTTCTTTTATATGTGGGATGAGATGATATGCCACTGTCGTTATTAATTGTGGGATGAGATGATATGCCACTTTTATGATTAGCTTCGGTGTCATGAGCTTAGGAAAACGTAATTACATTCTGTGATGGTTGCATGGGATGCATGTCCACAGGGAAAGTCTTGCGGTCCTGGATTATACATTTATATAAACCTATGAATTCACCAACTTTATGTTGACCTCTTCTTTTAGCATGTTTTTTATCAGTTTAGGTATGAAGATAGTTTGGATGGGACGGAACGCGGATATCAAGAATGAAGGCTCGGTGAACATATGTTTATAAATTAATAAAACATTTTTGAAATGAAGTCGTGATATGACTTGTATAGTTTGGGGACCTATCTTGTAAGTCTGATTCTCTTTTAAACTAATGAGATGAAATTTGTTAATAAACGTATTTTTGGCGTTTACTAGGACTCGTGTGCATGTATTATGAAGTAGCACCCCAAATGTATTATTTCGCTGCGTATCGTATTTTGGGGGTGTTACAGATTGGTTTCAGAGACTCGAGTTTGTAGGAACTCTAAGTCAGTTTTTCAAACTTGGAACTACAACTGATTTTGGAATTTTTGTTCACGAACGTTCACCGAGTCGATATCCACGGTGGTTGGTCCCGATCCTTTAGATTGCTTTATGTGGTTTATTACTTAGATTGCATATTTATGTGTGTTGCCTAAGCGGGTGACACTTGGTATAGTGGTAATTACTATATGTGTATATATTATCATAGTACTTCCGTCTATGGTATACAGATTATACATATTTACTTTTGAAATATGATTAGGTTTAGCTTAAGTGGATTGAACCGATGAGTACATATTCATAAATGTCCGGATGATCCTTGGAGGGGACATCTGCGATGGGTACATGTTCTTTAATGCCCGGATGATCCTTGGAGGGGACATCTGCGATGGGCGCATAGTGCATCGGTTTCATGAACTTAGAGTAATGGTAATCATGGTTTTATACACCGCTTTTTGTGTGTGTACTGTTGCCTTGATATAAGTGACATTACATATTTTGGATGATTGCGGTACGGATTCAACATATATATACATAAGATGAGTACATGATTTTCTAGTTGCGGATAGGACGAACACTAGGAACTCTGTCGAGGTATGGTGGGTTGCTCACCATAGCCTCAAGACCATGCATGTATGATGCACAATATGAGAAATATGTAAAGTTATATGAAAATAAAGGTTAGAGTATTGTCCTAACGTCGAGTTAATTTTTTTATTTAGGTCGAGATGTATACCAATTCATGATGAAGCTCAAGAGTTCTGGTTGATGTAGTTGGCATTCTTCTCGCATACTCTATAATTATTTATAAAAGGATTATTTATATAAATAAGGGAACATTTCTTTAGGGCCAAGGTTAGTACGACAACTCTAGGTCTAAGCGAAGCCTAACATTAAGCTATTCAATATGGTACCTTATACTATCATTAGCGTTTATGCCAGGAGCGCAAGTCTATATTTACCATATCCAGGTCTTTATATATTATACTTATATAAGTTAGTTTTGCTCATTGCAAGCTGTCATGCTTTATCATCGATGGTTACTTACACATCTGTCCATATTAATTTGAACATGGAGATTCCAATAAGTGAGTTCTGATATTTTGTTTGTTCCTAATTTCTTTTATTAATTTTTTTTGTTTTAACGGTTGTGAGGATTATTTTTTTATTTTTTTGCCTTTATTTTCATAATTTTTATTTGTTATGAGGACATTTTATTTATATCGACTGAGGAGTTTTTTTGTTTTTAATTTCTAAGATTTTTTTTTGAGGGAAGTTTTAATTTTTAATATTGTGATATTTCAATTTATTTAATTATTTTTGAGGATCGATTATTCCATGCGGAGTAATTTATCCAATTTTTTATCTTTTTACATTCTTAGGGTATGGGGAGCTAGAGGTAGAGCGTGGGAGCTTGAAGGGAGCTAATTGAAGAATCAGCTCGTCTACCTGTGTGGCCTCCCTATAGCCTATCATCGGGGCTACATTTTGAGCTCCGATCCAGAGGTGGAGGCTAAATGTGGAGGACCAGAGGAGGATCCTGATGACTATTCCTGCCGTCGGTGGTCGAAATGATGAAGTCGGAGGACGAAGAAGAGGAGGAGGGAGCATCTAGCTCCGGCCGACCCTTTACTGCTATACCTAAAGATGATCCTCTCCACACCATATCATCTTGTTTTCTGAGACCAAATCCCGTGCAGTACGGATGTCTATTTAACACCATACTCCACGATCACCATCTGCCGAGAACAAGAGGAAGCAGGATGGCACTTCTAATAACAATCAGAACCAACAACAGCCGAACAAGAGGCAAAATACTGGCAGGGCTTACACTGCAGGGCACAGGGAGAAGAAACATTACGGCAGATCTAAGCCGTTGTATTTTAAATACAACTATCACCATAATGGTTCATGTGCTCCCAAATGCCACAAGTGCAACAGAGTTGGCCATCTGACCCGTGACTGTAGGAGTTCTACAAATGCCAATACTACTATCAACCAAAGAGGCACTAGGGCAAGTTAGAAGGCTACTTGCTATGAATGTGAGAATCAAGGGCACTACAGGAGTGATTGCCCGGAGCTAAAGAACCAAAACCATGAGAATGGAGGTACTGGAGCACGTGGAGTGGTGCATGCTTTAGGAGGAGGAGAAACCAATCAAGACCATAACGACATGGAGGAAGATATCAATGCCTAGACTCTATTCCTTTAAGAATTCTCGTTGTATTTTCTTTTAAAGATTCCGCTGTGATTTTACAAACGACTTCAAGTTATCTATCAAAGCAACGTGTTGTGAAAATTTCGTCAACTTTACTTTAACCTTCTATTTTGTAAGTCAAATTATAACATTATTTTGACGAAAATGAGCATTGCATCGTTGGCCCTCAAATATACATAGTCTGATCACCTATGTATATTTGGTGTATAGACTGATCATCTATGCATTCAGGAAGGACCATGCCATGCTGGGAGTAGTCACCTTAAAACTTCTTGTCAAGAAACAATTTTTCTATTTAGTTTTGTGGGCGTTTTCATAAAACGTATGTATCTCGAGGAACCAACTAACAATCATAATAGCTAAGCAAACCGTTACACCATCTTACTATAAGGTCGACGTCATCTTATACCAAATCCTAAGCCAAGAAGCCGAGACACATCACTAGTCGCCCTAGGAAAATCCGCTATCAAATTTGCTCGCCAAAAGAGTTACGCCGATGTGAGGCGTAAGCCTGTAAAATTTCAAGTTGACAACCTAGTTATGCTTAAGGTATCGCCTTAGAAAGGAGAAGTACGCTTTGGCAAACGGGGGAAGTTAAACTCTAGATAGGTTGGACTTTTCAAGGGGTTGGAACGAGTTGAATCCATTGCTTACAAGCTTAAGCTTCCGCAAGAGCTGAGCAGGGTTCACAATACGTTTCATATATCCAACTTGAAGAAGTGTTGTTCCGACGATCCATTAGCCATTCCGTTGGAAGGACTCCATATTGATGACAAGTTTCATCTTGTCGAGGAACCAGTAGTAATCATGGATCGTGACATTAAACGATTGAAATCAAAGCCGTATCCCAATTGTTAAGGTTCGATGGAACTCTAGGCGAGGCCCTGAGTTTACATGAGAACGCAAGGATCAATTTCCAAAGAAATATCCACATCTCTTCACAAAGACCGCACCGGTGTCAAGTGCCGCATCTTAAGCCTTGAGGACAAGGCTCATTTAACGGGGGAAGACTATAACACCCCGTGTTTTAGGTCATTGTACGACGATCGCGTGCCCGATGTCGTAAATATTATTTTACGAGTTTCCGTGAACGAGCGTCGACATTTAAAATTTTATTTGTCGCTAATAAATATTTTCGTATTTTATTATGAAAAATTTGGAGAAGATTTGATTACTTTTATTTTTGACGTTTCGCGAGTCGACATTTGACCGCGCGTTCGTTAATCGTTTCGAGCTTCGTAAAATTTACGACGTGTCTCGTTATTATTTTTATGATCATAAAATATTATTTTATGAACCATGTCATCTTTGTTTCCTGACCTTGGTTATAGCTCGCGTTTAAGGCTCGCGTTTAATTAAAAGTGGGTACAAGATATTATGAGATATTTACACAAGATATTATGAGATATTTATACAAGATATATATACAAGTAGCTAGTAGCAAAACTCATTTTCTCTTCCTATTTGTCTTGTGGTTTCAGCCGAACATCACCACACACACACAATATGATATCAAAAACATTTTCTTTCTCTCTTTGTCTTTGAGGTTAGGCCGCATATTATAACCCACACAAACCATTCATTTTTTCTAGTTTGATCTTATTAACACATTCAATTATCACTTAAATAATGATGTGAATCAAGTAGAAACCAAGTTGTAGTTTGGTTTCTCTTTTCCTTCTTGGTTCAAATCAAGCAAAAGGCTACAAGGCAGTGGTTTTGTTGATTGGTTATTATTCGGGTTGATTAAAGATGGTTTTGGTTTGGGTTGGTTGAGGTGAGCCGCGGCTAAGACTCAAGAAGGACAACCCGACATTTCCTTTTCCCGACTTTGCTTCCGTATAGCATAGTGAGCTCATTTTTATGTCTATTTCAATTATTTCATTCATTTGATTTGATTTAAGTAAATATGTATAAATGTGATGAAATCGAGTTGAAACTTGCGGCGTCTAGTGCATGGTGATATAAAATGATTTAGTGGGCTAAGTATAAATTGTATGTCATGTTAGATGTAGTTTTGATGAGCTAGTTGGTCGAAAACGGATTTTGGCGTGGTTTGTAATAAGTTCACTATGAGCAGAAAGTTTGGCACTCCAACCGAGGATCGAGATTTCGTAAAATCTGATTTTAGGCTTGGAAATATTTACTTAATGAGTTTATGATTTAAAAGTGTGGTTAAGGACTTGTTATCTTGGACACTTGGACAAAGTATGGACTAATGGACACTATAATATGTAATACATATGATATAAAGCATTGTATGGACTTGTAACAAGATGGTTAAACTTAAAAGTTACAAACCTAGGTTTAAATATGTTTTTATGAAAAACATCAAAACTTTCTGTTTTAATCTGACATATAACCTATTTATTTTATATTTTTATAAAATAGTACATCTCATGGCGATTCCAAAAAGGTAAGAAACTCAAAAAACGGATTAATAACGAAAAAGATACGTAGTTTACGAGTTATACGTTAATTAAACGCGTTATAAAAGAGATTTTATAAAAACAAGTTATAAACCACTACTGATATATAAGGTTTATTATTTTTCTTAGATCACACATATTTTTAGGATTCCAAAACGATAAGAATCGTAATTTTTTAATCAATAACGAAGGATTTATGAATTTCGCGAGTTTACTTTAATAAATCTTTTATAAAACATATATATAAATTTACTGTTCACCTCAGTAAATAACATTTAGAAAATATCATTAATATGATTTTAACTTTTAATTACAAATACGTGTCTCGAAAGAATCGCTAAAAAACGGAGCATCACGAATAAAACACGAACCTTATAGATAGACGATAACTAAGTTTATAAAAAATGAAATTATTAACTGTCATGAAACAATAAAAATACTGTTACCCCAGTAGGTCCACAAAATAAAGATGTCATATTTTGATAATGCGTCCTTAATACGAAAACGGGACATAAGAAACGTAAGAAACAGGCTTAAAAACAAAAAAAATATGCCTAATTTCCTACTATGCATTTCCTGACGTGAATAGTAATTGGTTATGTTTTTAATATAAATTTTTGCGAAAACATTTTTGGATCATTTATATAATATTTATACATGTATTAAAATTTATAAATATTATTTTACAAAGAAGATTGAACTATTTATTCGATTATACGAGTACGAACACGGTTATCATGTAAATCCCCCCCCATAAATAAAAAAACGCGACTTAAAATGATATTTCCCACAAACACAATTTAGATGGTGTGTAGCTATATAGAATTATCTATTGTAGTATTATATCAAAGTACTTAGTACTCATAACGACCTATGATTAATTGAGGTTGCACTCGTGCGTATTTGTGACGCATTTTTGCACGCATTTGATTTACAATTGTTAGACTGATCCACCTCGGGTTGATTTCAAGCCCCACCTTTTAACATTTTACAATGAATTAATACACGTTTTGGGTGAGAACGGCTTGTTTTACAGTTGGAAGCGCAAGTAATTTTGAAATACTTAACTTTTTTGGATATTGCATACTCATGCAAACATACTGTTTTGGATATTGGTATGACATGCAATACTTATTTGTTTTGATATGTATACCATCAATACTTACTGTTTGGATATTGTATACCGTGCAACACTTACTGTATTGAAATTGTATACCATGCAATACATACTGTTTTGGATATAGTATACCAGCAATACACACTCTAAAAAATTGCGGGTCCACACTCATACAATTTACCACCTATGAAATCACACATTATTGTTGACGTTTTAAGCATGTTTTCTCAAGAGATCAATGATGTACAAGACAAAGGGATACATTGGTAATCGTTATGTATTGAATTCATTTGCATTAAAGATCTTGGTTAGCATACATTTTTGAGTAACATATATTATGAACGGAATCTTTGATAAATTTAACAATGAAACAAGTAAAGCTTCGGGCTTTTGTACCAAACATTTGCTAAATCCAATGTAATAGCGTTTTTAAACGACACATTTAAAATCGTTCTATTATCATGGTGCTGTGATCTGTATGAAGTAACGCTCCCAAACTCATATTCCGCTGCAACCTATTTTGGGGGTGTTACAGATACTTTTTTATGGATTAGCTGCTATTCAAGCTTAACTAATCAACCTTGGAAGGGAGATCACGAAAGTAAATGAAAGAGTGTATGCTGCTCAAGTAGGTTATGAATCATGTGTTGGACCGCACTACACTAAGGATTGTCTACTAAAAGAAGAAGTTAAAACACTTGACGAAGCATATTACACTCAGTTTGGGGTGCCATTCCTAAAAGGAGGAAGATATAGAGTAGTTGCTCCGGGATTCTACCAAAGAGAAAATGGGAATCCTTCGTATCAAGAGTGAAGACAAACAATGGAAGAATCGCTGAGCAAGTTTATGGCTGAATCAACAAAGAGGCATGATGAAATCCCTAACTTGATCAAGAAAATTCGAGCTACAACAGATGCTGCTATTAGAAATCAAGGAGCCTCGATCAAAGCTTTGGAAATTCAAATCGGGAAAATGAGCAAAGTACTTCAAGAGAGGGGATCTGGAAGTCTTCCTAGCTCAACTTAAACAAACCTGAGAGATCATGTCAAGTCGATCTTGACTACTGTTAAAACTGAAACGCCCTCAATACGCCGTATCGAGCCTGTACAATACGCCGTATCGAGACACCATAACAAAATGCTGATTTTCAAGACAAGTCAATCGATAATTCCTTTTCCAAATCGATTGATTGATGATAGTTATAATGAGAAGGAGGTACTTAGTGGATTTATGAATAGTGAAAAATCTGCCACCTATTTGAAGAGGTTATTTATGAAAAGGCCGAGAATGGGGTACCAAAGCGAAGCATCGATGAACGTGCATGACTCGACTATTCTTGAAGATTCTCTACCTCTAAAGCAAAAGACCCATGAGTTTAAACTAAAACCTTTGTTATATTAATAATATTAGTTATGAAAAATGCCTTAGCTGACTAGGAGCTACGTAATGTTGAATGCCTTATACGACCTTTACCAATTTAGGTTTAGGTGAATTAGCCCCTACTAAGTTGATAATCGAATTGGCTAATACAACAATAAAATGTCCCAAGGGTATAGCTGAGAATGTATTAGTAGGGTAATGATAAATTTGTCTTCCCCGTAGACTTTATAGTTTTAGATAAGTCCCAAATAGTTAAAGTCCCCTAGCTCCTAGAAGACCATTTCTTGGAAATTGTTTACGCTAAGGTTGATGTGTTTAAAAGAAAATTTACTTTAAGAGTAGGGGATGACAAAATTGTGTTTAAAAATAATAATCCTACTAATAGCATAATTAAGAGAGTTTATGCGTTAGGACTAAGGGAATGAATGGAACTTGATTTGAAAGCTAGGCTAATAGGATAAGCTTTAATTTTGAATTGATCACTTGACCCGACTTATGGCGACTATATCAAACTAAATGATTTAAATGAACCCTTAAAGCTTATGAGAAATAAAGTAGAAGACTTAGGTCCAACGATTGAGGATGGTGAAGTAATTGATAAACCCATTATTGAGGTAACTAAAACTAGGAATAATGATGAAGAGATTGAGGGAATTAATGAATACCTTAGTTTTGTTTGACCCCCCACCCTTTGATAGGGAGAGATCCATATGATTCATGCATGATAGGTTTTTAACATATCAATACCAAATTTTTTCTGATTTTATCAATCAATATTATGTCTAGAAAGTTCTATAATTCTATAATGAAAGATAAAATTGAATATAGGTGTTGAAGCTTCTATTAATGTGCCAATTTATGTCAAAACTTTTATGTTGTAACTGATTATTGCATTCATTGAAAATATGGATTGCTTTAACCATGATTAAGGAATAGTTGATGTGATAATAGAAAACCTTTTTTCCAAGTAAATTGTGATCAAGGAAAGCGGTTAATGGAATGATAGACATTTACAATGGTACGACGATGTGACTCTATCAGATGGCGTCGATCACATCCGAGTTTAAAACACCTTAACTAATTGAATAATGCAACAAGACGTCGACCATTAATCTGAAGGTAAGGTGCAACATGACCATCTGAATGAGATATCACAACCCGTATCAAAAGCTTAGAAGTATCTACAAAGGTAGTCTTGAACTTAGACCTGAATACATAAGGGGATGCAAAGATAAAAAATGCTCACAACGACCAGCAAAAAAGCCAACACGTGAGCATTCATGCGATAGAATGAAAAAGCTGAAGACAAGTCTAAATTAAAGACTTTGCTGTAAACAAAAGGGCTTAGCGAGAGACAACCCGGAATGTATTTTAACTTTTTATCGAATATGTCTTCCCAGACTTCCGATACGGCGTATTCAACATCAATGGATACGGCGTATTGACTATCTGGACGTTATCCAATATTTTTTTTTATGCATTAAAACTTTATGTTAGTTCAGTCTATCGGCATATCATAAAAATGAATAACGATACGTATAAAGGACTGACCCGTACTTCAGATACTTTTTACAGGACTCAATACGTCGTATCCTAGTTTACTGATACGGCGTATTGACTTCTTGTACAGTTTTAGGTTTTTTTTTATTTCTAACCAAACGAATACCGGGAGATAGAATTTGCAAATTGTTTTCTTATGCTTAAAACAAGACCTTCTGAACGAAAGATGAATTTGGTGGAATGCTTATTTTCTAGAATACATGTGTGTTGTAGTCATGTTGGTATTCAAACGCATTTACAACACACAATCTTGCTCATAAACGCAACATGGAGGATCATACCGAGCAAATCCCATGGGCGTTTCTCGTTCTAATTCTTTTAATTTCTTGTTTTTAATGTTATATTTATACAACGAGGTCGTTGTATATCTCAAGTGGGAGGAAGCGAATTAGAATGCTTACTTGTCCATATTTTTAAATCAATATGCCTAATTTATATCAAAATTTAAAAAAAAATTAGCATATGTTTGTGAAATTATAAGTTACATGACCCTGCACGCATAACCCTTATTAGATAATGTAAGAATTTAACATTATCTGTATCCTAATTTTTACCCAAATTCAATAAAAATATGAGTGTGCCAGTGATGTTGTAAACTTTAGAACTTGGCTTAGTATATCTATTCGAGATCACAATAATAAGCACTATTTTTAATAGATGGAGTAACATTGTTAACTGTAAATAACTAGGATTATGAGTGTGTCGGTGACTGTAGTAAACTTTAGAACTTGGCTTGGTATACTATTCGAGACCACAATAATAAACATTATTTTAAATAGATGGAGTGACCTTTCTAAACTGGTAAATTTTTAGGATTACATCAAAAAGCCTATACATATTGTGATATTAACTAACCACATCAGTTAGTTAACCCCCGTATAAACTATTTGTTTACTCTCACCTTAAGAGTAAGATACCCCTAGAAAAACCTGTTGATCCATTTCTTTCATTTTCTTACACCACCAAATATTTGTTTTGTTACATCTTTACATCTTAGCCTACCCTGTAGATTAAGTCCTTAATCGGTTGATAGTTGCTTTTGTGTAAAAGTATGTATTTCCTGTGTTCGTGTGCGTATTTTCTATCTATTGTTAGATCGGGAAATTGCACAATACAATGGGAATGTGAAAGTAGTAGTTGTCTTTTATTTTCCGTGTGTTTACTACTTTCACCAGTATGATCGGAAATAGAATCCATGTTTATCGTATTCGTGAAGTGGTGAAATTTTACACCCAATTTCGTTTTCTAGTAGTTACAAAAAAATCAAAAAAAAAAAACAGAAAAATACAAAAAAAAGAGAGAAAAAAATGAGAGGTTTGTGAGATAATCGGTTCGTCTAAGCTTAACCGATTTTATTATTTACGATGATCGATTATTCGTTGGTACGTGTTATAAACCAACGATGAAAAGTTATGTTGTATATTATCTAACCAACTATGTATTTTTTGTATAAAGTGGTAGATATCACCACTATTGTTCTATAGTATGTAAATTATGGATGACTGGGAGTTGACAGTTACGGGAACGTCAACTAAGGTTTGTTTTTATTGATCTGATCAAGACATTTATGAGTCTAATTCGTGTCTACCCAAAGCGTGAGTTAGTCTATGATTTTGTATCTTTTTCATGGGCATGGTCGGAAAGTAGCTAGCAACATTATCCCTTATTTGTTTGGACTTAATCTATTTGTTTTGTTCTTTTTATATACACCAACTATATATTTCCCATACCTAATCCTTAACCTTTGGTTTGCTCGAATGAGGGGGTGATCAATCACATGTATCTCATTCATGGATTTAAATGTGTATGTGTGGTTTTGTCGCCCTTGTTGGTGTATTACTGTTGGTAAAGGATTACTAAATTCCATACCCTATATCATTCTTCATCCTAACAATTGGTTTACTCGAATGAGGGAGTGAGCAATCATATGTATCTCGGTCATGGATTTGGGTGTGTATATATGGTTTTGTCGCCCTTGTTGGTTTACTACTATTGGTGAAGATTACTAGTCCTATTCTTTAGCTTATTCGAGTTAAGGAGTGAGCAATCACAAGTGTCGCGGTTATGGATTTGGGCATGCATTTGTGATTTTGTCGCCTTTTCTGGAATATGTGTATCGATAGAGATTAGAAAGAATGATCAACCCTTAAACCTTAACCCAATTTACCTTTTTAGACTTATTACTCCTTAGCTTTAGTGGTGGAGATGTGTATCCTTGCCAAGCTTATGATAGAATACTCGTCATGACTGAGCAATTGAGTGAATTAAAAAATTGCTTAAAGGAAAATTCTTAAACCTTGGTTTGGGATACATTTTTATAAGTTTTCTAAAGTCTACTTAAGGACAAGTAGGATTCAAGTGGTGAATATTTAATGACATCAAATAACGTCTATTTTATAGCATCATTTATCCAAGCTAAATTGCTCGTTTTACATTATTTATGCATGAATTGGTACTTAATTGCTTATATTTATGATTTGCAGTAATTATCGAGCAAAGAGTGAAAGTTAGTCATAAGGCACGCATTTTGGAGCTTAAACGAAGAAATCATGAAGACCACTGTTCTGACAACCTATACGTCGTATCCATCAAGAAAGATACAGCGTATCTGTGCCCTAAACTTCACTCAACATCCACGAAGGAAAAATCTATACACCGTATCCAGAAGAAAGCCATACGCTGTATTCAAGTATAAGTCATGGAATATTATAGAATATAATAATCATGGAGCCCACGCCAAGAAACCCCAATACGCCGTATTGAACTCTTTCAATACGGCATATCGACTAAATTCCAAACTCTATAAATACCAAACCCTAATACAAATTTTAAGGGACCAAAATACCAAGAAGGAGGCATTAACCACCAAGTTCGATTTTAAGAAGAGAATATAAGCCAAGAAGAACCTGCAAAGCACTTCAATTCATAGGAAAACCCTTGTAATTTTTATACTCTAAATACGCGTTCGGTTTTTAGTATCATTTGATTTAATTATCGTTTAGTTTACTTTAACCGTTCATCTATGACATTTGTATAGTCACAATGGCTATTGGCTAATACCTTTAGGTATTAGCCATGTTTATGATAATTTAATACTTGGTTTGTTTATTTAGATTGTATGCTTATTCGTTGCGCGTTAATTATATATATCAATATATACTCGTTTATGTGCTTAAGTATGTGTTTAACTTATCATTCAACTAGATCTAGGAATACAAATAGAGCGTTAGCTAGAGTCCGGGATAAAACTACATACAACAATTTATATATCTAGAGTAATAGGATCACAAATATTGACCTGTCTTTGCCTTTGGTTTAGTGAATAGGTAGACTAGCAGGTGACCTAAGACTAACAAATAACGTTCTGATTCCTTGGGTAAAGATATGGACAGTGGACTACTAGTATATAAAGAGCCGTTAAGCAGTAAGTTAGTAAATTCTCATTGATCTAGGATTCGATAAGATCACCATTATTGTCTCCTAAGATAGATTATAATCGACAATGAATGCTTTATGCGGATATGTTTAATTGTGACAGAATTGGAGCATCTAGTGTTTAGGAAGAAGTACCGTCTAAACCTAGGAATGATACGTCACCAACGAGATAAGACAATCATTGCACTTATAAACAAAACCTGCGTTTTATTGGATTAAATATGGTTAATACGTTTTCCTTAGATTAGGCTTGACCGATTCTTTATCTTCTGTCTATCAGCTTGTGTGTGTTAATCGCCCTCATCTTAGTCTAGATAAACTAAAACTCGTGCTAGTCTCTCAGGCTGAAAACCCCTATTTTATGTTAGTTTAGGTTTAACATAGAATTAATTAAGACTAACCTAGATAACTAAAATACTGATAGATTCAAGTATTAACACTCGCTCTTAGTGATTGACACCCTACTTGCCAACGAACCTACAACCGATCGGGTACACTGCCCGTTAGTGTTTGTTAATAGGTTAAGTCGCCAAAATATAAATAATAAAACTTGAAAATAAATTACCTACGCACAACGACCACATCAACCACCCATTTGGGTTTGTGAGACGTAGTTGGGGTTATTGAATGAGAACACGTTTGGTTGTGAGGAGATTTCATGAACATGTTTGTTTGTGAGTATTGGGTAAAAGCGTATGGGTTTTGGTATAGTTATTATGGCCGGTGTTAGGTTTTGGTATGGTTAGTTTGGGTAAGGTTGGTTAAAATAGTATGATTGTGGCAGTAATAAGTTCATTTGTTGGTTTGGTTATGGGTTTTCGAGCATAAACGTGCCATCGGGTGTCGACGGAGTGCTTCAGGTGGTTTTTCCTTGTTAACGTTTGGTGGTTGTGTTTTTTGGGGGGGGTGGGGGGGGAGGGGGGGGGGGGGGGGTGGGGGGGGGGGGGGGGGGGGTGGGGGGGGGGGGGGGTGGGGAGGGGGGGGGGGGGGGGGGGGGGGGGGGGGGGGGGTGGGAGGGGGGGGGGGTGGGGGGGGGGGTGGGGGGGGGGGGGGGGTGGTGGGGGGGGGGGGGGGGGGGGGGGGGGGGGGGGGGGGGGGGGGGGGGGGGGGGGGGGGGGGGGGGGTGTGGGGGGGGGGGGGGGGGGGGGGGGTGGGGGGGGGGGGGGGGGGGGGGGGGTGGGGGGGGGGGGGGGGGGGGGGGGTGGGTGGGGGGGTGGGGGGGTGTGGGGGGGTGGGGGGGGGGGGGGGTGGGGGGGGGGGGGGGGGGGGGGGGGGGGGGGGGGGGGGGGGGGAGGGGGGGGGGGGGGTGGGTGGGGGGGGGGGGGTGGTGGGGGGGGCGGTGGGGTGGGGGGTGGGGGGGGGGGGAGTGTTTTTGTTGAGTCATTTTTTGTAACTAAAAATGAGATGTAAAGTTTATAGAGTATGTATATAAAATGGGAAGTTGTGTTTAAAAAATAGTGAAGTTGTGGGTATTTATAAGTAAAAAATGGGTAGTGTAATTTTTTTATAAAAGTATGCAACAGTTAGTAGGGGGACCCACAAAATTTAAACTTACCGATGATGAGCAAGTCACCATTTGTGCCTTTTTACCATATGTCACGCGTGAGTTTTTTGACGTTTTGGCAAGTCGCCCGTGAGTTGGGCACTCACGGGAGCAACTCGCTCCCACTCTGGATGGCTTTAGAATGAATAGGTCTAGAATATTAAACCTCTTCATAATTTAATGCATTTGGATTATAGTTTATAAAACTCTATGAGGTTTATACATACTAAAAATCGGTTTATAAAACAAAAAGATTTATAAATTAATGCTATAATAAAATTATAAACCTTTATAAATGTTTAACATATTGGATGCCCTAAGTTAATAAACAAAAATAGATTCAAGTTGTATAACATGAGCATGGAAGCTATCATACTTTTTACCATTTTAGACGATGTATTACCGTTACCAAAGAAAGAAAAACATTTATTTAGAAAAGTTTGCTTTAAGAAGTTTTAGGCTATGCCTCACTTTACATATCATCGTCACCTTAATTTTTTCTCTCCTCTCACTTCTCTATTAGCCAATAAATAAGCCCAAGCCCGTTTGTGGGTTTAGGGTCCATTAGGTTAATAGGATTAGGGTTATGCATTTATACTTTATAAATAGTGATCAATAATAAAATTATACACACGGGGTTTTTATTGTCTAACATGGTATCAGAGACCAAACCCTAAACCTCTCCTCAATCAATCACGTTGGTTTGTCCAGGTTTACGAGTTTGTGACTTTCAAGTTTGAAGATTTGTTCGGCGGATTTCTTCAACAACTAGTTGTGTTCGTGTGTGACGCTTCTGTTGCTACTTGTACCATATGAAGAATCCTTACTGGAAATTAGTTTTAATTAGCTTTAATGTTTCATGTTTTCTTTCCCAGTCTTGAGCTTTCGCGATTCGCCACTCGGACTGTGTGGGAGTATTAGCCAATAGATAAGCCCAAGCCCGTTTGTGGGTTTAGGGTCCATTAGGTTAATAAGGTTAGGGTTATGCATTTATACTCTATAAATAGTGATCAATAATAAAGTTATACCCACAGGATTTTCATAACCTTAACCTCCTCCTCAATCAATCGATACAACCAAACCTTAAAATCACAAAATATTTTGCCGTCACTATTTATTTGATTCA
>BQNB010121746.1:0-20406 GCA_026074375.1 Tanacetum coccineum
GTCTTTTAGCGGGAAAGGTTAAATCTGATGTGGAACCTTCCATTTTAGGGAGAAAATCATATTTTAATTTTTATATTTAAATAAAATATTTCTTTTATAAATAAAAATATTTTGTATATTTTTATTTTTGTAAAAATACTTTTTGTAGAAATGTAAGGTTTAAGAAAAAAACATTTTCTTGATCACTAATCTTGTTTAATGATTTGTTTATTCATACCTTAAGTGATTTACGTCGAAATGGAAATTTACGATTAATAACACGTAAACGTTTATTTTTATCGTAGACGTTTTTACATTTTGTCATCTTTAAAATGTAGAGGAGTCGAAAAATATAAATAACGTTTTAAGCATTATTTGTATTAACAATCTCCCTCTTTTTGATGATGACAAAATATAAATTCATGTTAGATAAAAATAAAATTTGCAAGTTATTAATGAGTTTTAATTCCATTTCTCCCCTTTTTGTCGAATCCAAATTTTTTTATCGTCGAGTTAGAGAAGAAAGAAATCGACGATGCCAAGACTCCCCCTTGATGTATGCTCCCCCTCGTTTGGGACACCAAGGGGTCGAGCTTATGGGATTTTGCTACAAAACCGAGTTAGAAATACAAGTGCAAGAAAAATTTCTAACTAGTAGCAATATTACGACAAATATATACGAGGCTAATAATAGAGAAGAAATATCCATCTAAATCATAATGCATATAAATCACCTATAATAATAAAGGACCATTCATTCATAATAGTTAAAATTCATACATTCATAACAAGGCAAATTTATACATAAAGTAAACTTATTCATGAGAACATGAATTTCTTACAATACTAGATATACTAAAATTAAACAATACTACACTAGTGGTCTTAATACTTCATAAATCCTAGATGATTCTTGAGTAATAGATAATGGCTTTGAGCAAAAGGTTGGGTGAAACATTATTTAGAAGCATTGAAGATGTTTTAAGGATGAGGTGGAGAAGGTGAGGCAATGGCGGAAGTAAGAAGATACTCAAGGTGAGAAAACATTAAATTCATCTCATCCCTAAAAGAGAAAATGAGATTAACAAAGACAATTTACCCCATGATAGTCAAACATGTTAAAGTTAATGGGATGACCATGACCCATAGAGAGAGTGGACTCTCAGAGCGTGGTGAGGTTCTAATTCGAAAGTTGTAGAGAGTGAGTATTCGAAGAATGTGATCCAACGATGATCTGATTCGTGACAATGGAGAACGTTCAGATATCTCACAAAAGAAGGATGACTTTTAACCACATATGAAGCTTGATCTAACAGGTCTTTGGTAGTACATTCTACTACATGCAAACACCAACCGTAACAAGGCGATCGAGCGGTGGGCCTTTGAGAGAGACAGGTGTCTTCATTAAAAGGAAGGATGTGCAAGCATTGGTGTTTTTCACACTCAAATGAGGAGGAAGTAGTACGTTTAGCCAAAGAGTAAATGCAAATGTCAATCTCTTGGTTTGATGAGAGTTTTTGAGGGTGAATTATGGTGAGAATTGTACTGAAGCAGAACTTGTATGGGTAGAAGGTGTTATTTAGTGTTATTCCGTTCTTCACTATGTTAGTCCTACACAAAGAGTGTTGTCTTGGTGGAGGAATGATGTATAGTTTTGAGCATTTCTTGGGAACTGAGGTTCAGAAGGGAGGAGGCCACAGGAGAAAAAGCCCTAGATAAGCTTACACATGATCCAACAGAAAAAAAAGTCTACTAGTTTCACTGATGGTTGAGGTATGATTGAAATCATAACTGTATAGATAAGAGGACTAATATTAAACATATCAAAGGAGGTAGAGTCTTCTTAAAAGGACATGTAACTCACACCTTATGTAGGGGTTTATAATAAAGAAAATGTATTCTCCAACTTAATTAGTGTTTAGCAATTAGAAAAACATATCTAGCTGGCTCTTATAAGAAATAAGATAAGTCAACTGCACAGAAAAATCAGAAAAGAGCATAACAGTGAAAATTCTCGTAACCTCCCTATGGTGGGGTCCTATCTCATAGGGGGCTAGTGCCCGTTAAATAGACTATAATATAAAGTGGGCGGCCGTGTCGCAGGCTCTCCTCAGGTTATTGTAAGGGGCTGATGTTGAGACTGGATGGGTGAAATGAAATGAAGAGAAATTTTTCCTATTTTTTAGATTTAAGCAAGTGTAAGAAACAGAAAATGTTACCCCTCTAAGTTTTCCCAAATTGTCCAATTCCCTTTGAGCATGCCTCATAAATTCTTTTCAAACATTTTCCTTATTTCAAATTCAAGGGGGGAAGGCTAACTAAACTACAAATTCGATCATTAGAAAAGCAATTATCAAGAGCAAATAGACCATGGAGAACTAATAATTAAGGGGCATGATTTAGCATAATAATTGACAAATAAGAAATAAACGCAAGCAGTATTCACTGTTGGTGGCACTCAGGTGCATGCAAATATAAGTGGGTTAAGGATTGATAAAAATGGGCACGATGCATTAGTACCAAGACCTAATATCCGTTGCTGGCGGTCCTATAAACAAAGATACATGAAAAATCCTACCAAAATCTGAAGACTAAGTTTAAGTGTCTATGCATAATGTATGATAAGCTAGTACTCATACAAAGCACAAATAGAGGTATCAAACATTCACAATCAAACAATATTTTCACTTTATCAATGATCCCACATTGCTTACTTTTCTTCTTCTTTTTCTTTTCTTCTTCTTTTTCTTTTTATTTATCCCTCCAAACAAACATCTTCTTATGTTTTTGCCTATCCCCGATTACCCCTTAGTTACACCGTCTACGTTGCTTCCATTGAACGTAATATCTTCTACAATTGGAACATGGACGATTAGCAGAATTTTTTGGTGTGACGAGAATAAATTACTACCTATGTTTGGGGTGCAGACATTTAATGGTCAGGATTTGAAAAGATTTTTAGGAATGTTCAATTAAAGAATAATCGACGACACCGAGTACGGAAGCGAAGTGCTACAGGTACTGCTAATTGCACGCACTACACTGGTGTTTCTCCTTTGGTTTATTTTCCCCCAAATTTTTTTTCATCATCATCATCATCGTTGAAGTAAACAGAGGGACGTACATAGTCTCTGACGACTCGTCGTATACAATATGAGCCGGAAGAAGAGGAAGTGGAGAGCGACACCGGGTTCTTCTCAGTACAGTGCCATAATCCACTGTTTGAGACTCTTTTGTTTCGCTCCATTGTTGATTTGGTAAGACAGTGATAACATAGACAATAAACACGATCGGTCCTGACAAAAGACAAAACGATTCGTGAGCGTTTTGACAACATTCAGGGATTCTAGGAGACATACATACATGGACACAAATCGCAGTTAATAACATACCGTATGTGTAGAAATTACCCGAAGGTTAGTTTAGGCTGTACACAAACTGCCATAAACTTCCAGATTCGTTGCCATTAAAAAGGAGCATACAGATTCTACTATTCGCGTCGGGTTAGTGACCTAGCGAATACAATAACATGTGACAAATGATGACAAAGGACCCACACGGACACAGTGTGATCCCGTGCTACTTCCCTATAGATATAAAGCCAGAGACACAATTTTTCCTGATTTTACAAAACCAAGTTTTCATTATTACTGAGGGACTTCTAGGGCAGACTACAGTACAAAAGGTCCATAAGGAGCATTTCACTAAGTGTAAAAATTTGATTTTGTCCTCAACATTAAGTGACTACATCATGACGGATACGCGAGGTGACAGAGCTCGCTCAACCGTCCTACTTAAAAACAATTAGTTCTACTGATATTTAAGGTCAGGGCACAAGGATGGTGACTGTGTGTTGTCAAAAGCTTTAAATTAACATACTATAAAAAAACCAACTGAGTTAATTAGGCACGAATACACAGGAAAAGTATAAACAAACCGCTATCATCTAGTGTATAAGTCATATCTAAGTCGCGATTAGTAGGTCAGTTCGTGGGACATCACCAGACTGGTTGGAATGACACATTGTTGTCTATTTTTCTTTCAGATATTTAAGAAAAAAGCGCAGTTATTACGCAAAGAAAAGTCCAAAAATTGTCACTGCGATCATCGACATACACTATGTTGATTTTAACAACTAAAGTTTATACACCAAATGCTAGAAATACTTAGGTTAATCTACCAATAGATTAAAACATATTGCTATTAAGGTGACCCTAAAGACGGAAGGAAAAGATAATAAAATAACATATAATAAGGCAAAGATGAAAGAGGTATATTCCGCACCATCACAAACGGAGATATAATAATCATAGAAATGACGGGTAATCAATCAAGCATTATACAACTACATATTAACCTAAATGAACAAAGAATAACCCTTTCGGCGGCCCTTTTAATTCTCCTCAACATTCCACAATGAATTACATCAGTTTATTGGGTTCAAAATATAAAAAGCATGACTCTCTTAATTAAGTTCATTAGAACATGCAGGATTAAGCATTAAACATTATTATACTTAGGTTGATAATTACACTTTTATAAACCCCAATCTCACAAGGTAAATACTGAAGTTGCGACCAATTGATACAAACAACGCGAAATATAAATCAACACAATAGAGGCCTTTTGACCCTATTTCAATTGCAAATGCACAAATCAACAAGTCCAATGAGATCTTAAGCAAGACACAATATACGAGCCTGTCCGCAGAGGGACTGGACGTTTAAATTGATTTCTTAATTTAAAAAAGCGAAGCATATATCCATAACAAAAGAACAAATATTATAATCGTACATCTCAAAAAACAAACCTAAAACAACATAATAGAAAAACGAAATTACTGAAATTACCAACGCATAAGTCAAACAAGTAACCCGGGACACTCATGGACTGAAAATGTAAATCGCCATAAACAAATCATACATCAAAAGAAATACGAAGTCTTACTAAAGATTTCAAAAAAAAACAGATCAAAGATGGTGATTACCAGTTTAATTACAAGTTTTTTCTAACCTAAAAAAACTATTATCAATAACAATATTGCGAATCTTATCTATTTATTCCAAACCATCATGCACTATCCACTAACTATACGGGGGACAGACTATCTATCACACACTTCACGGAACAAGAAAAATAACAATCCCCAAAATGTCGTTCCCCAATGGCAAGGTCATCGGTGGAACTAGGACGTATTATCAAGGGTGAACTTGGTAGTTAAGTAATTACCCTTTTATGGTGCTTTTGATTTCCTCCTCCTAATAGAGCTTGTGTGTGTAAATGTGTGAATATGAGAGTGTTTTTAGGGGGCTGTGGCTATTTATGATAGTCTTAAATTGGTGCTGAATTTCGTGCAAGAGAAGGACTAGAAGTGAGGCCATGAATAGGTTGCAGTGTCATAGTCATGTGCAATGCAAAGTTGAAATACAAAACCTCATTAAAGAGAACATCTCATAAATCTGGCAAAAGAAAAAGTTCGACCACAGATTAACACTTATTTGAATGCGTGCGAGACGTACTTAGGTGCATTATAGCACTACTAGGGTATACGCCTTTTACAGGAGTTTGTAGATAACAATTCCCTCCTTCGCGTCCTGCAGGCCTTATCCTTCCTTCTCAACCACGGTAGCGCACAAGAAAAAGAAGCACTTGCTAGTTTTCGCGCAGAGTATAGAGCTACACGGAGAAAACATCTTCATGACGTTTTCACCCTCATTTGCGCGCCTACGAATCGATTCTAGAGGACGCTAGGGGAACTTACTTCATATCAACATGCCGCTGCTGAAACAGAATTAAGCACATGAACCCTTGCATAACGAACACATTGATCTCGATGCATCGGACAACACATAAGCTTCGGAGTAGCAGACTAGCAATGATGATGAGCCATAATATACATACTCAACGGGACAAGACAGTGTATCTTAATTACTTCATGTCTATAGCAGTCAGGACTAGATAGCACACATAATCAGTGTTGAGATCAAATCAAATCTTCCTCTGAATTCTTCCGTTTTTCCTGTCCACGACACTACCAGATACAGCACCGTGTTGCGTTCTCTTTCGCCTACACAACACAGCAAATATAACCGGACTACTATGTACACCTCGAGACGTTCCTTCAACTCTTCGTCTCACACACACAATTATCTCATCGCGATAGCTCCAACGCTATCGAGGCACACTGAGCGGTAATCATGATTAAAGACACAAACACAAGAGGTGATCACTTACATGATGTATCAAGTAGCGAAGCGTGCACGTAGTATACGACACCTCCTATTTTATCAACCCACCAAGCACCCGTCTGAAGAAAGCAAGAGAAGAATCAGAACCGCCTTTTCGCTGATAACATAAACAAGAATGCCTATTTTGGTGTGACTTGAGTGCTCCACCCTTTTCGGAGCGGTCAGAAATACACATCAACAAGTAAGAAAAGATAGTACAAGATTACAGACAAATCTACTAACGACCCACCCAAGAGTCCTTATAGGTGGGCACACAAGACATTAGCTACAGCAGTACTAAAGATTCTGATTAATCTATCTTCTTTATCTATCATCACTTACACAAAATTATATGCATTCTTGGTATTCGATCTACAAGCTCTCCCTTTCTACACAAACAATTTTTTCACTTGTTGTTATAATTTTAACAAAGTGACATTGTACAATACACAGTTCTTATGTCTAATGTACTTATCTCTCTGTAACACGCTCAAACATACTATCTCTATCCTCACACAATTTCAATGCGCTATATAAAAGCGAACACTAACAAAAGTCTTTAGTATAGGTCGACGAACACTTGTTACACATTTCTCAATATCCTCAAGCCAAAACTTTACACATCCTAATAATATGTTCTAGAAGCTTACATCTAGTATACACACAGGCAAATCTAGAAAGATACGTACATGAAACAAGAAGTGTAACACAAAGCATACAACAAACTATAGCGAATTAGCTCAAGACAATGAAAGCGAGCTGTAAAAGAAACAGGAACAGTTGTTAGAAAACATTTAGACTTCATGGAAAACAGATTCTTCCACAGAATCTTAGAGATTCACATTAATTCCGGCCTGAGTTTCCAAAATAGAAAAATTGGCTTAGGGTATGACAATTACAATCTCAACACAATGAGGATCTAGTTACGAGGAAGAAAAGAGCACATTTTTCTTTGTGTTTTAAATTGTTCCAAGCAAGACAGACCCGACCTACAGATCGTGATCAACAAACACGCATATTGTACGCATAGTGCATTTCTATTAACGCCGCGCAATCAGCACCATCTACGTGTTTCCACATCTACCTTAAGTGGCGACTATCTAACTATCACCCTAAACCACAAAGAAACGGAAAGTTAAAGATAAACTAGCACCAGGCTATCTTCTACTTTTGCAAATACTAGTAACATTATCTGAGACACATTAGTCAGAACAGGAACGAACTCCTTTCTCATATGAGTGCGTGCGCAGAGACTAACTTCTTATGAGTGATTATTGCTCATATGATACTGTGAATCACAGTAAATATATCTACACCCTGTCTAACATCGATACAATCAAACAATGAGGTTCTAAGTTATGAGGAAAAGATGAATTTTTTTGTTTTTAATTGTACAGAAAAGGACTCGGTTGGGAAACCCTTGTATAGTAGATTTACAAAAACTAATGATTTTAAAGGTGTTCCACATCCCTTAAGTGAAGATTATACTCCTAAACCACAAGAAGAAATTGATGAGTCTTTGTATGTTTATGGTAAAAAGGGACCCCTAAGAGCCTGAACCCAGTGTATCAGATGATAGATCCAGTGAATATTCTACCTGTTAATCTAATGACAGTGCAGGATCTATTGAAACTTCCTTTGTACATTCTGTTGATCTTGAATCTGAGATTTCCAGAGTACCTCAAGAAGTGTATGTGTCTAAACCTATTACAACAAATGAAAAAGGTGTGACTGCCCCAAAATCAAAAGAGGTTGAACCTAGTTGTGTCGCACACATAAAAACTCCTAGGCAACCTATCAATAATCAAGAAACACCTAATGTTAATAGGAAGAATTGGAATGCTATGATGGAAAGAGAACTAAGGGAAGGTTACTCTTTCACAAAGAAGAAATGTTTTGTTTGTGGTAGCATATGCCATTTGATAAAAGATTATGACTATTATGAAAAGAAAATGGCAAGAGAGGCTGAGTTTAAGAAACAAAGGGTTTTTAATACTAGTAACATGGTGGCAAAACCAGTATGGACTAATGATGACAGGATTAATCATGCTAATCAATTTGTTCCTATACCAGTACAACTTAATGCTGGTAGGCCAAACATTAATTCTGTTAGGCCTAATATTAATACTGGTAGAACAAATATTTATTCTGTTAGGCCTAGAGTTAATACTGTTAATTCTAATGTTTATATTGTTAGATCTAGACAGCCAGTACCTACCAGGACCTCAAACAGCTTTAGTCCTAAAAGACTACAAGTGAATCAATTTAATCAAAGAATGCATTTTTCTAAATCACATTCATCTGTAAGAAGACCCTTTGCAAAAAATACAGCACAAATGTCTCATTCTCATGCTGTAAAGGGAAATTAGGGATCTACTGTTAAGACCTCAGCAGGTTATAATTGGAGAAACACTAGACCAAACTCCAATTGTAATGGTGGACCAACTTTTATTAGAACTGTGATTACAAAAGGTCCACAAGGCAGACCCAAGCCTGTAAATAAGCCTAAAGTCCTGGGTCCTCTAAGAGAAACTATTTTTTCTTTTCATGTGCATGATCATCCACTGTAGAACATGGTAATAGATGTTAAAGGTTTGATAGAGGATGCTCAGCCAATGACAGGGTAACAAGGATCAACTGGAGGATTTTGAAAAATTTAATGGAGGATCATTTATCTTTAGATGTCGCAAAGGCTACATATCTGGTAAAAGGAAAAATAAGAGTTTGGTAATTTAGATTTGAAAGTGTGCTTTTGTAAAGAGAATTAGGTCATTTTAAAGCCTATTACTCTGCTTTTAGACTATCCTTACTATATATTTGATATTTTATTATATTATATGTATTTTAAGGTATAGTCTGAGCTGATCAAGATGCCTGATGAAAATCAGATACTTTTAAAGGTCCCTAGACACCACAATATGTACAGTTTTGATATGAAGACACCTACTCCTGCAAAAGGTTTTACCTGTTTGATTGCTAAAGCCACATCTGATGAATCTAAATTGTGGCACATAAGGTTAGGTCATATCAATTTTAAAAATCTAAACAAACTTGTGAAGGGAAACCTTGTAAGAGGTCTACCTTCCAAGGTTTTCAAAAATGACCATACATGTGTTGCCTGTCATAAAGGTAAACAACACAGGGCCTCCTGCAAGGCCAAATTAGAAAGATTAATCATTGAGCCATTACACACCTTGCATATGGATCTTTTTGGTCCCACTTCTGTAGAAAGTATTAATCATGCAAGTTATTGCCTTGTAATTACTGATGATTGTACCAGATTTAGTTGGGTATTCTTTTTGGCCTCTAAGGATGAAACTAGTGGCATTCTTCAGAACTTCATTAGGCAGATTGAAAACCAGCTTAGTCATAGGGTTAAAATCATTAGATCAGATAATGGCACTGAATTTAAGAATAGAGATATGCTTGAATTTTGTGGGAACAAGGGAATAAAACAAGAGTATAGCAATGCCAGAACTCCACAACAGAATGGAGTTGCTGAAAGAATGAACAGGACCCTAATTGAGGCTGCTAGAACTATGCTAGCAGACTCACTCTTACCAACTACTTTTTGGGCAGAAGCAGTTAGTACTGCTTGCTATATTTTTAATAGGGTAAGAGTGACTAAACCTCAAAACAAAACTCCTTATGAGCTTTTGTTTGGCCACAAACCAATTATCAGCTACATAAGACCTTTTGGGTGTCATGTTACAATTTTAGATACTCTTAGTGTGCTTGGCAAGTTTGATGGAAAATCTGATGAGGGATTCTTAGTTGGTTACTCTCTAAATAGCAAAGCCTATAGGGTTTATAATTTAGTAACCAAAAGAGTAGAAGTAAATCTGCATGTTAATTTTCTTGAAGATAAACCCAATGTCAAAGGAGTAGGGTATAGATGGATGTTTGATATTGATTATCTTACTGATTCTATGAACTATATTCCTGTATCTTTGGAGAATCAAGCTAACCCACATGCAGGTGCTTCAGAAGTAACTAACAGTGCAGGTACTTCACAAACTCCAAGTTCTAATGCCTCTGAGGAAAAAGATGAGGATGTAGAGCTTATTGTTGTGCCTTCAGCTGTAAAGAATACTGCAGAAAAAGTTGAGCCAATGAAGTCTTCTACAACTTCAAAGAAAGAGTAGATTTTGACAAAACCTCAACATGAGAAGGAGGCTTCTTCTACTGACACTTCAGAAGATACTTATTGAATTATAGCTTTTAGAAGAGAGTTGGAGGAAATTGCTCTAAAGAATTTAGGGACAGTACCTGAAAACAACTCTACCACTACTCCTTCAGTTAATTATGGTAGTGAACCAGTTAATACTGGTAGGCTTGATCCTGATGATTCACCTATGCCAAAGGTCAAAATTTTTCACAAGTCTAAGACAGGAATTTTTTGATGAGCTTTTATGATGACGTGGGTTTGTAGGTAATGACTTTATTAACTTACCAACCAGAAACTCGAAGGTCAGTCTCACTCCTATCTAGGATTCACAATATTCACCCAAAAGTCAAATACTTTGGCTGATCCTATCAGTAGCTGTGCAAACTAGAAGCAAAGTGTGCAGCAAAAATCAAGAGCTCCTGCACTTATCAAGCTATATTCAAACGCAACAAAGAACAATCACAAAGACTCATACAACATTGTTTGATTTGCCTGTTTTCTATTCTGGGTGTGAACCTAAATAGATTTCTAAGCTCTACAAGATGACAGTAGGGTTCAAGCATTGAAGGAGGAGTGTTGCAGTTTTAAGCTTGCAACAGGTATCGGGTTTTGTAGATTAACCTCACGGAATGAAGGTATTGGTACAAATTGGTCTACAGAAATTAACAAGAGATGAAAGAGGATGGTTGTCAGAAATAAGCAAGATTGGTGGCTAAGGGTACAAGAGAAAGTGGGATAACTAGTTGAGGTTTATTGCTCCTGTGGAAGATGGAAGCTATCTGGGTTATTTTTAGCCTTTGCCTCCATTTATGGGGTTCATAGTATACCAAATAAATGTATTAATAAAGTTGCCTTTTTATATGGCACGATAGGATGAAGGGTTTATGGCTTCACAACCTCCTTGCTTTGTTGATCCTGATCACCCTACGAAGGTTTATAAGGTGGTCAATGCTTTTTATGGCCTGAATCAAGCTCTTAGAGCTTTTTAAGTACTCTATCAACTTTCTAAAGACGCAAGGGTATAAGAGGGTTACTATTGACAAGACTTTATTTATAAAAGGACACGAAGGATATCAAGCTGGTTAAGTATATGTTGATGCTATCATTTTTGGATTCCCCAAAACAAGTCTTGGTGTTCTTAGTGATGGTAGTTTTGAAGCCTTGAGGAGGAGCAGATTTAAGACGAGTTATATGGTGTGAAACTCACTTTTTTCCTAGGGATTAACAAGTCATACAGAACAAAGAAGGAATCTCCATTATCGCAGACAAGTTTGTAGCTGAGGATACTCAGAAAATTTGATCTTGTAAGTGTGAAAACTGCAATAACCCCCATGGAGACAAGTGGCATTGACAATAAGATGAGGTAGTGTTGATGTGGATGTATACACTTATCGTTCCATGATAGGTTCTTCATGTATTTAACTGCCTCTAGGCCTGATATAATGTTTGCAGTATGTGCTTGTTCTCGTTTTCAGGTCTCTCACATGATTCTACATTCAATGCTGCTGAAGAGAATCTTTAATATACTTAAGGGCACAAACCATTTAATATGGGCTTATGGTATCCTAGCGAATCACAATTTGATCTGGAGGAAGCTTTCTCTGATAGTGTTATTGAGGGTCAAACCTTGACAGGATATCCAGAACAGGTGGTTGTCAATTTCTTAGACAAAGGACTTATATCTGGCAATGCCAAGAAAGAACAGACCATAGTGGCTATTTCTACACTGAAAGCTGAATATGTAGCTGCTACAAAATTGCTATTAGTGAACATGTATTATGGGTTCAAAATAACTAATCGGGCTTTTTTTTGGTTTAAATTTTATGAATACAAAATCCACATTGTAATGAAAGCACAATTTGCATTGTGAAGAAGACAAAGTGTATGCATTCCAAGAAAAAGCACCATCGAATACGCCAGCATTTTATACGAGAGTGCTATTAGAAGAAGCTCATTAAGGAGCGAGAATATTACACCATACCTATATGTAGCTGACCTATTGACCAAATCTTTTGATGGTCAAGGTTTAATTTCTTATGTGGTCGGTATTGGTATGATAAAGCCATAGCTACGTTTAAGGGGAGGCTTAGTTATTTAGTTTGTTATAATTTTCTGGTAGTTGGTATAAACTAAATCTGGTTAAGTAGTATTAATCTGGATGAGTTTGTATTAATTCGGTAGTTCGTTTAAGTTAATATTGTTTATACAAACTCCCTGCATCATGTTTTTCTTTGTTTTTAAACTTGCGTGCAGGAATAGCCGATGGTTTTGCAGATGAATATGTAAGGAAGGTGTGCAAAGAGTTCTTTTGCTTTTGTAAGTATTCAGGTAAATATACTTATTTCTGGTTGAAAAAGAGTTAATTCAAGTTTTGAAAACATACTTAAATTCATGGTTGACCAAAGTTAGTCTGTAGTGTTAAACTGTAATTTCTGGTACGGTTACAGTTAGTGCTGTTGCGGGGAAAATTGACTTTTTTGTTGTTTAATCACTGTTTAAATGTTACCGGATTACAGATTTTTACGGCGCTATTGTCGTTCCAGAGAAGCTATATATAGATAAAGTTTGATTTCTCTTTCATACTTATCTTTTATTAACTATCTTCTCTTATCAAAGTAAAACTCTTCTTTATCTGTACAAAGGATATATTCAATTTTCTTTTTACCAGCATCTAGAACATCACTCGTAACTAAACCCAGTAATTTTGAGTACACATCACTACCTTTTATTGCAACTTTCAAATCATGGCTCAATTAAAATACTGCGACAAACACAATCAAGTGGGATTTTTGCGCAAACCTGACGAAAAATTGCAGGGTAGGGGTTTGCAGAGACTTTGTGGTTTTCTAAGAGGTTCCAACCTCAGGTATGCTCTAACTACTAATCCTACTATCCATGACTCTCTAGTCAAACAGTTTTGGCAGACTGCTACTGCCAAAACTCTTGCTGATGGGACTCTAGAGTTACACGCAACTATTGATACTATTGCGTATACAATCACTGAGGCATCTATTAGAAGTAAGCTTAACTTAGCAGATGCTTCAGGGATTACAATGTTGCCAAACAATGAGATTTTTGAGTGGATGGGGCATATGGGGTATCTATGATGGTCTTTACCTTTTGAAAAGCTTTTCACTCCTAATGGTGATTCTTTGTTAACTTATTTTACATTGTATAAGCTCTAAAAGTGGTAGATGGGATCAGTTTGGTAGCAATATTGCTACTGCCTTGATTTGTCTTTCCACTGATAGAGTTTATAATTTTTCAAAACTATTTTTTGATGGAATGGTGGCAAACTGAAAGAAAACAATGTTTTTGATGGATCTGTTTTTGCAACTGTTTTGGTATACAAACTGAAAACGGGACAACCCTTATCTAGCTGTGACCTTGACCAAAAAGATTTTTGGAAATATGAAAAGGGGTTTTATATGGGTACCAAGACCTTTGTTGCCTGATATGTTGTCTATTGCTAATCCAAGTGCAGGACAAGAAGCTCCGTCTGTCACTCCATCTCAACTATCATCTAGTGTGGTACCACCAACACCACCTATAACACAACCTATATCATCTGAAGCCACAACTATTCTACCACTATCTCAACCTACACCACCTACACCTATTGCTGAAACTACCAATGCATCCCCCTCACCTACACCTTCACCTGCACATGAACCAATGGAGCATACCTTTGAACAACCATCTTCTGACCAACAACCTTCTACACCTAGACAAGAAGCTACTACTTCCCAGTTAATGACAAGGATTGATGACTTGGAGAAGCAGCTCAAGGAAACTAAACAGACCTTTGGGAAGGCTATCCTCACTTTGGTGGAAAGAGTAAAGACTTTGGAGGTTGCTTTGAAGAGAAAGACCAAGAGGATTCTTTTGTCTGATTCTGAAGAGGAAGAAACAAAGGCTCAAGGGAGGAAGTTTCATGATTTAGATCCTCTGGTTTCTTTGTTACAAGAGCTTGTTACTCCCTCAAAGACTCCCTCAAAGACTGTCAATGCTTCAGGGGAGGAACAAGTTGAAGACATAAGCCCTACAACTTTAGAAGCTGCTGCAATCTTAACAAAAGTTAAAAAGATCAAGTCAGTTGATAAAGGAAAGAGATACAAGAGAAGGAAGAGTTCAATAGAATTGCTAGGTACTGGTCTTGGACTTTGAAGAAGTTAAGTCTGCTTTTGGAATAAGATTAATTATCTGGTGCATAAAGTTAGTGTGGTATTGAAGAGGATTAATCTAGCAGTTTTGGTGTTCATATGGCCTTGATTTCAGTTACTACATGATGCATAGAGTTCAGATACCTTCTCAGACAGAGGTATAGAAGAGAAGCATAGATTAGATGCTTTTTGAAAAAAGCTTTGGAAATGGAAAAGCGAAAGAAGTGGCAAACAAGTTCATTTGGATTCATTCTAGCTCAAAGGATGGTGAAGAGCAAGAATTTACAGGAGGAACAAAGAAAAGGAAGCGCCAGTTCAGTTTTTGAAGCTCATTTCTTATAATGATTAAGATTGGGACCACTATCTAGAGGCAAAGCTTATGAAGCAATGTAGAATTGAAGGTGAGTGTGTTGGAAAGGATTTACTGTTGAAGAATTATGCAAAAAAGGGATGGTTGGAATTAGGTAAATCAAAGAAGAAAACACTTTGCAGGGAAAAGAGCTAGTTGAAAAAGGATAAAGCCATAACTCAAAACACAGCTAGGAACTATATGTCAAACTTTCTAAGAATTCAAGGGACATAGAAGTGACTCAATTTAAGAGTTAAATTTGGAGAAGTGAATGCTGAATTTGAAAATTGGTTAAGCATTTGGATTACCTATGTCCCCAAGAACTTGAAAAGCAACAAATGGAAAGTTGAAAAGATTTGGTTGAAGAGATTCAAACTAAAACTGCAAAGAAGCTAAAGTTTGATGATGAAGGTACTCAACCAATAGAGGAGAAGGTTGAAGAAGACAAAGATGATGAGCCAACCAAAAAGACTGGAAAGAGGAGAAAACAAATAGAAAGGAAAGGATTCCATACACACCATGATAAGGATGAAACTGAAGATTCAGATGAAGCTAATGAAAAAGATAATTCTACTTCAGGTACTAAAATCCCTATTAATCTTGTTCCTATAGCTACAAAATCACCCAGTATAGCAAATTACAAGATCATTAAGCAAGGAAGGAAAGGTGTATACTAGATTGTAAGGGAGAATGGAACTAATATGGTATACATAAGCTTTGGAGCAATGCTGACTAACATATCAAGAGATGATCTTACAGAGCTTTGCAGGATTGTTATGAAGAAACATGGAATGAATGAGCTAGAGGATGAATTTGAAAAGGTACTTTAGGAATACTTGAAGAACATGTTTGAAGAACCCCTTAGTACAGATTCAATTTGGAGATTTGCAGGTCAAAAAGGTCATGTGTTGGATGATATATGATGCTTGCTGAGTACATTGTATTGAACTTGGAGTCTGCAGATGTTTATATGCTTCTAGAGAGAACGTATCCTTTTTGTGAAGTTCCAAGTTATGTTGGACAATGAAATTCATGGAGGAAAACCAGTATGGGATTGTTATAAGCTTTTGAAATATGGAGAAGCAAGGGGTATTAGAAAATAATAGAGATTGATGGAGTTAGCAAACTTGAAGGGAGAATGAGGTGATAAACACTTCGGGTGGAGGTGCTATGCACTTAACACAACAAATATGGTTATCAGTCCACCATGTCTAATGAGACACTGGATTGGCTAGTCCAGGAGCCAAACGACTCTGTATGACTTCTCAATCCGTTTTATGGTTGACAACTTGACAATAAGTATTGTATGAGTTTTCATCTCACCATATCTAACTTGTACATTCATTTTGTATGTATACATTACATTTAATTAAGGTTTTGATATAAACGTTAATGAATAAAGTTCATTTAATAGTAACGTTTTGAAAAGTACATTAAATGGATAACGTATTTGGTAAAAATGATATTAGAACATTGAATTGACATATTAGGATGTTTACATGATATAAACATAGATATAGATGGCATTGGTAGAGGTTGCGTGAGCTCATTTACTTTAGTTATGTAAACCACATTACACAATGGAATAAAGCAAAAAAATTCCCTGTAAAAAGGTGGTATATATAATAGATGGATATTACAGTGCATCTAATTTAATAGATGGATAATTACAGTGATGAAAATTATGGGTTGTTATAGTCTCCCTCCCTTAAAAGAAATCTCGTCCTGAGATTTAGTTGGATGCCAGAGTGATGTTTGAAAACAGATGTGGATACTTGGCACGAATTTGATCTTCGCGTTCCCATGTAAATTTTGGTCCTCTTTTGGAGTTCCATCTTACTTTGACTATAGGAATACGACTTTGTTTTAGTTGCTTGACTTCTCGATCCATGATCTCCACTGGTTCTTCCACAAAGTTGAGTTTGTCATCGAGTCGAAGCTCTTTCATTGGAATGACAAGGGATTCGTCAGATAAGCATTTCTTTAGATTAGAAACGTGGAAAGTACTGTGGACATTACTGAGCTCTTTAGGAAGCTCAAGTTTATATGCCACTAGGCCAATCCGTTCAAGGATTTAGAAAGGTCTAATGTACCGGGGATTAAGCTTTCCTCGTTTTCCGAATCGGATGACACCTTTACGAGGTGACGCTTTTAACATAACACGATCTCCAATTTGAAATTCTAAAGGCTTTCGTCTTACATTGGCGTAACTTCTTTGCCGATCTCTTGCAGCTTGCAAGCGTTGTCGAATTTTCACTATCTTTTCAGTGGTTTCATGGATTATTTCTGGTCCCGTGAGTTGAACATCTCCAACTTTGGCCCAGCAAACAGGTGATCTGCACTTTCGACCATAAAGTTCCTCAAATGGTGTTGCCTTAATACTGGCATGGTAACTGTTATTGTAAGAAAATTCTACTAATGGTAAGTGTTTTTCCCATCCTTTTCCAAAATCTATAACACAGGCTCGAAGCATGTCTTCGAGTGTTTGGATGGTTCTTTCACTTTGTCCATCGGTTTCAGGATGATATGTCGTACTCATATCTAATTGAGTACCTAAAGCCTTCTGTAATGATTGCCAGAATCTGGATGTAAAATGACTGTCACGATCCGAGATGATGGATATTGGTACTCTATGCCGGGAGACTATTTCTTTGATGTATAACCTTGTAAGGGTTTCCATACTATCTATCTCTTGGGTAGGGATGAAATGTGCGGATTTGGTAAGGCGATCGACAATGACCCAGATTGTGTCATGTCCGTTTGAGATTTTAGGTAGTTTTGTGATGAAATCCATCGTTATTCTTTCCCACTTCCACATAGGAATCTCTGGTTGTACCAGTAAGCCGGATGGCTTTTAACATTATGCCTTAACTCTAGAACATGTCAAACATTTGCCAACATATTCAGCGATGATTGCCTTCATGTTAGGCCACCAATAGAGTTTCTTTAGATCCTGATACATCTTGTCAGAACCTGGGTGAATGGAATACTTTGATTTATTGGACTCATGCATGATTAAGTCTCTCAGATTACCAAAATGTGGTAACCAGCTTCGGTTTTTAATACAACGAGTTCCATCAGGACGTATTTCAAATGCTTTGTCCATTCCTCGTAAGTTTTCAGCCTTGATGTTTTCTTCCTTGATTGCCTCAGTTTGAGCTTTGAGAATTTGTAATGGTAATTTTGGATGAATGGTCATAGCTTTATGATCTTAACTCGAATAGTGGTTTGATTCGTTCTTCTCGGCTTATAGGCATCTGCTATGCATTTTCCTTTCAGGATGGTAGCGAATTTCAAATCGTATTACAAAGCATTCTAGCAACGGTGTTGTCTTATGGTTAAACACTTTCTGATCATGGATAATGCTGATAGCTTTTATGATCAGTGAACACAGTACATTTGGTTCCATATAGATAGTGTCTCTAAATTTTAAGAGCGAACACTACTGCTCCTAATTCGAGATCATGAGTGGTAAAGTTTTCTTCATTAGGCTTAAGTTGTCATGAGACATATGCAATAACCTTCTCTTTTTGCATTAACACTGCTCCCAGACCTTGATGGGATGCATCACAGTAGATAACAAAATTGTCATTTCCTTCTGGCAATGCTAAGATTGGAGCTTAACATAGCTTCTGTTTTAGTAGTTGGAAAGCCGACTCCTGGTCTTCGCCCCAGATAAACTTCTTGTTTTTTTAGGTTAATTCAGTCAAAGACTTTATAATCTTTGAGAAATCTTTGATAAATCTCCAATAATAGCCAGCAAGTCCTAAGAATTAACGTATTTCTGTGGGTGTAGTAGGAGATGCCTAATTCTTAACTGCTTTAATCTTGGTGGGGTCAACATGAAGTCCTTGACTATCAATTAAGTGTCCAAGAAATTGCACGATACGAATCCAAAAATCACACTTGGAGAACTTGGCATATAATTTCTCCTTTTTGAGTAATTCCAAGATTATTCTCAGATGATTTGCGTCCTCTTCTTTGTTACAAGAGTAGATAAGAATATCATCGATGAACACTATCATAAATTTACCCAAGTTTGGTTTACACACACGATTCATGAGATCCATGAATACAGCAAGTGCGTTAGTTAAACCAAATGGCATCACTTGAATTCATAATGTTCGTATCTTGTTTTGAAATCAGTCTTAGGAATATCTTCATCCCTTACTCTCAGTTGATGATAGCCTGATCTTAAGTCAATTTTCGAGTAGACACTCGAACCTTGAAGTTGGTCAAATAAGTCATCAATCCTGTGTAATGGGTAACGATTCTCTATGGTAAGTTTATTCAACTCCCGGTAATTGATACACATTCTAAAAGATAAGAAGAAAGACAAATCTCCTGGATATATACCTTTTGGTTTTTATACAGGATATGAGATTTAGTTAGGTTTTACTTCGGTCACCTCGGATGATCAAAGTTTTATCGTTGATAGGAATGTGGATAACTTTCTCGTCATAAAGAATTTTGGCATGGTACTTGGATAACCAATCCATACCAATGATGACGTTGAAACTACCGAGTTTTATTAGCATAAGATCAATTTGAGAGGTTGGTTTAACAAAATCAGGGTGCAACCCTGGATAATGGTATTATGAAACAGCGAGATATAACGAGATTATAACTGTATTATATCATGAAAAACTTGCCTTCATACTTTACATAGTCAAAATTTAACAAGTGTTGTTATTTATACCACACATCCCATGGTTAGGTTCTAACAAAAGCTATAACTAGAATCTAATCTAGTAGTCCGAGGGTCCTTTGTTTCTGTAGTTCCTGGTTCGATGACCCATCTTGTTGCAAGTTTAACACTTGACAGTGCAAGGTCTTATGTGATGTAGGGTACATTTCTTACACAAAGAAAGGTTTCATGCGTACCTTTTATTTTTAGTATACTTTTTGTTCTCAGTCGAGGTGGTAGCATGAGTCTTGACAGTTTCTTGCCTTCTATTCTGCTGGTGGTGGTAATCATTGTTATAGTTGTTGTTTAGGTAGTTGTTGTTGTTGGTGGTGGTGGTGTTCCTTCTATCCTTAAGATTTCATTTATGGTTATTGGTTTCTTGGACAGAATTGTGTTTTATTACCTGCTCTATTAACCTCTGGGTTATGGTAATGGCTTCTTTCATTTTCTTAATCTCAGTTTGGGGACAATACTTCTTTATCAAGAGCCTTTTGAATTCAGACCAGGTGATCTTATAGGCTTTTTCTATTCCAATAGGCTAGGCGAATGAATTCCACCAGAATAAAGCTTCCTCGGTTAATGTACTAATAGTGAATTTCATTTTGTTTTTCTCGGCACAATTGCTACGAGAAAATACCGATTCAGTCCATTCAAACCAGCGAATGAGACCAATAGCTCCTTCCGTACCAATAGCTCCTTCATGAACTCTTTGTAGCTACACTTTCTTGCTACAAGATCTTCTCTTGGTCCGGTGGTATTATCAGTATTTGCCATGTTGGTGGCTTGTGCTTCCAGAGCTGCGGAAACACTATCAGCAACTAGTTACCTAATGG
>BQNB010121747.1:0-20405 GCA_026074375.1 Tanacetum coccineum
CTTGATATAACGTTGTGAATGGTACATTATATGAGTAATGTACTTTGTAATAATGATATTAAGATATTGACTTGACATGTTATGATGTTTGATTGACATATATGAAGATAGGATTGCCATAAATAGGTTGTGTGAGCTCGTTTAGATATGCAAGTTACATTGCATATTGAGATATTGGTAATGCAAGTAATGTAATAAAGCGAAAAATTTCCCCGTATAATTGTGATCATAATAAAATAGGTTGATTTTGCATTTTGATAAAAATTTTGGGTTGTTATAGTCTCCACCCCTTATAGAAATCTCGTCCCGAGATTTAAGTCGAATGCCGGAGAGATGTCAAGGAATTATTATGAATTGTAAGAGAGTTGCTAATCATGTGGGATATAAATTTGGAAACGAATAGATAATGAAGGTAATAATGATAATGATTAAAAGAAACTTGTTTGTACGTATGCTATATACTTAAGCCTACTTATTTTTAATTTGTCACTTACAAAGAGAAGCGTCCAAATCCTTGTAAATGAGAATTTATAAATTCATAGTTCGGAGATTTATAATTTCCTTATTCAAATGAAGAAGCGTCCTAATTCATTTCAATAAGATTATCATAAATCGTCTTACCTAAGCATAAAACATGACATCGAAATGGTAATGTGTAGAAAATGATATGATCATGAAAGGTAAGAAAAATATTAAGATATTAATTGTACTGACGCCCATATAGTCGATAATTTATGTTTCAAAGGTATGAGGAGAGTATTCAGAGTTGAAATGGAATTAACAAATGATGTCGGGTTTTGATATCACCAGATAACAAGATGTAATGGAATCATCACTTTATTATTTCATGGATAACTTTACATACGAAACTCCAAAAGAGCTGATACTTATGTTACGTATATAGTAGGATTCTAGAATAATAAACAACAAGGATTGAAGCTTGATGATCGGGGTTTTCAGATTAAAGAAGATTCTGATGAACTTGAATATCCTCAAGAGTTGTTTTCAGCGGTTGATCTTTTGTTTTTGCAGTACTTGGTCCGGTGGCCTATCTTGTTGCAAACCTGCACTAAGACACGCAAGTCCCTGTGTGATGTAGTCTACATCTTTTCACAAGAAGAATCCCATATACCCATTGCGGCAGTATTAACTATTGAAGTTTTCTTGTCTTCTATTCTGCTGTGGGTAAATTAATCGTACGGTTGAATCTGTTGTGGAGTTTATTTTGGTAGTTGTTATTTTTGTGATTATTGAAGTGGTTATTGTTGTTGTGATATTTGGAGCAGTTGTTGTTGTTGTCAATGGTGTTTCTCTTATTTTCTAATTTTCGTTTATGATCATTGGTTTCTTGTACAAAATCGCGTTTTATTATCTAATCCATTAACCTCTGAGATATGTGGATGGCTTCCTCCAAAGTTTGAGGTTTCGAGGCAGTAATGTTTCCTTTAATGCTTCGAGGTAGACCTCCAATAAAAGCTTCCAAGAGTTTCTCATTGTTGGGCACCATGTTTGGACATGAGGTGGTTAATTCTTAGAATCTTCTAACATAGGGTTTAAGGTTATTTCCCTTTACACTCAGATTGTAAAGTTCCTCTTCCATTTTTTTATCTTAGTCCGGGGACAATACTTGTCAAGTTTCTCGGCATTTGGTACCATGTTTGGGCATAAGACGGCTAACTCCTGGAATCTCCTAATGTAAGTCTTAAGATCATTTCCTTTCACGGCCAAGTTGTAAAATTTGTCTTCCATTTTCTTGACTTCAGTTCGAGGGCAATTAAAACTTTTAGGTTAAGAGGCTTTTCACGTTCAGGATCCAAGTGATTTGATTGGCTTGATCTATTCCAATAGGTTGGGCGTATGCATTCTACCAGGACAGGGCATCATCGGTTAAAGTACCGGTAGCAAATGTCACTTTGTTTTCCTCGGCACAGTTGCTACAAGAAAATACCGATTCAGTCCGCTCAAACCAGCGAATGAGGTCAACTGCTCCTTTCGTACCATTGAAGTAGAAAGGTTGACAGCTAACGAACTCTTTATAGTTTCCCGTTTTTACTACAGGAGTTCCAGTAGGTCCGGTGTTCCCTGTTAGGATTACTACACTTGCTACTGTTACAGCTTGTGCTTTCAGAGCTGAGGAAATGCCATCAATAATGAGTTGTTGGATGGTAGCCAAAGTTATGGCTGGTGTTTCGGATGTTGACGTCCTTTTGTGGGGCAGATTCCTATCAACATAAGATGAACACGTAGCTAAGACAGACATCACAAGTTTTTGAAAAGTAGTAAAAGAAAAATATTATGCTTAAAATGCTTAAAGGTAATCCTATTTTTTGATTTTAAGCACTTAAGAGGATAGGTAATGATTCATATGATGAAACGAGATAATGATGCAAATGATGGAGATGATGATGAAAGAGAGATAAGCTGGAAATAAGGTACGAAATGGGATTGCCTTTGTATAAACAACTTGCCCTTTTAACTGTACATAAGTTTAATAATTGACAAGCTTTTTTATGTTATACCTACACATCCCTGGCCTAGGAAGAATCTATAACTAGTTGATTTTGAGCCGGTATAATGACAACCAAAAGATCCTCTGATCGTTTGGGTGACGAAGCTGGTCTCCTCAATGATTTGTTCTTAGATTGGAAATTCCTGTAGTGAGCAAAAAAATCAATCTATTCGCTTTGCCTTTAATTTTTTCTTTCCTTAAGTTCGGTCTTTAGTTCGTTACCATTTCTTCGTATGATCATTCTATCATTAATACGTCCTTTTTCCATTTTCTTAATGCAGTGAAAAGAGAGTTCATCTAAGTAATTCAAAATATCTTCGATTTGTTCCTCATGATGTTTCAGATGCATCTTAATTGAACTTTTTCCTATTTCAAGTATCTGAGGTAGGGTAGGAGTATAAACTGAGAAAGATGGTGATACCAAATCACAGGTTTGATTCTGAAATGAATTAGATAACGTACTTGAGGAAGAAGATAGGGAATGGATTTGCTTCTTAGGAGGTAATAATTCTTCAAGAACAAAGAAATATCAGGGATCAAATAGTAGTGATGGTGGTAATACTGGAGATGGAGTCAAAATAGCTGGTGGAGTAATAGGATCTGGTGGTGGAATAGGTAATTCCTTAGCATAAAATGCTTGTATGTCCTTTAAACAAGTATTATTGTAGAAAGGTGAGAATACTGGTGGGATCATATTATCTTTAGAGTTTTCCAAAGAGTTAAAAGAACTGCTTTCCGATGAAGCTGAGAAATAATCCGATGAGACCGAAGTATAGTTAAGAATATTCATAGAGGAAAAAGCATCCTCAATATCGGAAGTAGAGTGGTTGGGAGAAGACATCGTTCTGTTAACAACCCAGTTGTAAATAACATAAGTTATTTATGGTATAATATAGTATGATAGTTATGTATTTTTACATACTGTTCGGGAATGTAGTGGCACGGAGGACTTTGATGGCTAGAAAAAGAAAAGTAATGTGGTTATAGTTAAGGTTTTGACCTTGTTCTCTACAACCATGGCGCTGATACCAATCTGTAACACCCCCATTTTTACATATAGCAGCGGAAGCTAATCTGGGGTATTACTTCATGGATACAACAATCATAATCATAGAAAACGACTCAAAAGAGACGTTTGTTCAAAAGATACGTTATCATTCATTTAAAATCAGAGTTTTACAAAGACAGGTCCCAAAATCTAGTTACATACAATGTGAATGATAACAAGTTTTAGCCATCTTCAAGTCCATGCCACTCCGTGCCATAAGTTGCTCAATTACCTGAGATAAACATGCTAAAAAGTCAACACAATGGTTGAGTGAAATTCATAGGTTTGAAATGTAATAGTTGAATACATAGTCATCTTAAGATAATTGTTTTTAAAAGCTTAGTGTTATAGTAAATGGCGTTTTAGTTATGTGATATTGGGTTACGTTGTTATACACCCGTTATTTGTAAAAATTGCAACGAAAACAATTATCATAGAAAAATGGTATTGCATTTATAATGTATTATTGCGTCTTGTTTCGTCTACTATGTACAAAACTACTGGTGGTATATCATTTACCTCATATTGATTGATATTTTATTTATTTATTATATATATATATATATATATATATATATATATATAATTTATATTATATATTTTATATATATTATATAATATATATATATGGCCCTCAGGGTGTAGGTACATTGCCATTATTACCTATGATATTTTAAGATAGTGTTTTGGTTACCTATCCGAGCTAAACACAAATTGGATTCGTCAATCCCCTTAGTTATATCCTAACAATATTCGCGTTCACTCGAAAAAGTGATTAATGGTCCATGATAATGAGGGACTTTTGGCATAAAGTACTTAGACATTAGTTATAATGGTATATCAGGATAGCATATAATCTGGAAAAAAAACACTTGTTTCGTAATTTATAGCATGTATCCCCCTTCACGGGTTTATGAAACATTAAAGAGATTAAAAAGTGAGGCGGATGAACTTCACTGAATATGTAGTTTGTAATAAATTATTCCAAATGGAAGCGGGGTATGGGGGGGCTGACGACCTTATCACAATCTCAACAGGGAAGGTTGATATAGCAAAATGATAGTAAACAGCCACGTCACGCAACCTAAGTAAATATGTCAAGTCTTAGGTAGATTGTACTCTAGAACTTTGGTTCAGAGAGTCTAATATTGTTATGAGTTTGATTGGAAAGTTTGGAATTATTGTATCATCGTTCGGGCCATCATAATTCAGAAGTCATTCAGTAAACGCATAAGGAGCTAGGGCACTTTAAATCGTAAACCCAACAACTCAGTCAGAACGTAATACCAAGATTAAACCTCTTAATATGAAGCTCCCTAGTATTGTGGTACGATATAGCTTCGGAACAGGATTTTTATAAGCACATCGATGATGAATGATATAATGGTTATAACATAATCGGTTTTAAGCGTTTTGATCAATATCTGGAAATGATAAGCACGACAAGCGTTAATTAAAGTTATGTCTTGTAATGTTTTGAATACATTTTTATACTTTTTCAAAATGTTACATTTTAGACCCTTGAGAATGAAAAATGGCAAAATATACCCTTGGAGTTTGCACTTTTACAAGTTTGGTCCTTCTAGTTTAAAAGATATACAAAGTAAACCTTGTACTTTGGAAAGTGACATAATAGACCCCTATAGTTATAACTTTGATAAAATGACATTTTCAGTCCTTTTAGTTATAAGTTTCAGAAAGTTACGATATATACCCCTTGCATGGATAATATTTACAAAACAAGTCCAAAATGTCATGCAAGCTTATTTTAAGTTTCTAAATGATATTTGCAGGTTATAGCTTATTAATATAAGCTAAAATATGAAGATTTAACGTAACGAAAGTTTAAAATAATGATTCGTTAAGCTAGAAATCAAAACGGGTCGAATTAGGGTTTTATAATGAAAACGCGTAGGTTTTTAATTCAAATTCCTTCAAGATTTGATAAAGTTGTTATAATAACATTAGTTAAGCATGTTAAAATAGATTATAACAACATTTAGCCATTATAACTTTTAGATTAATGAAAAACACAAAATTAGGGTTTCGGGTGTATGATTTTGGATCAAAATGGAAAATGAGCATGAATTGAGTTATAAAACTTTAACAAGAGTTTATGTATGATTATATGAACATCATAAGGGTATAGGAGCAGAAGTGGAACATCCAGAACCTGGGTTTGAGCTTATAGCTTGAAAACGGGTCGAAATCGGGACTTTTAGCTTCGTATGTCTAGAATAACGACTCCCGGGCTTCTTTTCTTGATTTTTTTGCTTCACTTCTATTCTTGAGAATTTTCAGGACCTCTTAGGATCTTCCTTGAGCAAAGGATTGCTGCTATTAAGGGTTATAGAGGAGGAAGTGGGGGATGAGTTAGAATGAAGAGTTTATGCTCCTATTTATAGTCGAATGGAGTCTTGGTGACAAAGGAGACTTATAGATCTGGTTAAGACATGTATGAGAGCTAGAGAGTGATGTGTAGAAGCTACATGATGAGTTTCTAGGGCTAGAAACTAGCTTGAAGTAGTGTTTGGGCTCTTATGGTGTCGCGGGTAAACAAGAGAGAAAGAGGGGTGTTATGGCTCATTTTTGACCAAGAATGGTGTAGATATTTAGGAGAGGTGCTTATAAGCAGCTTAGGGATGGAGGTGCTTGTCATTGAGGTGCTTGGATGCAAGAAAAACTTTCAAAATGGGTCAATTTGCAAGGATTGTGGGTCGCGGGTACATTAGGGCTCGAATTGAGTTTTCTAGCTTGGAATTTGAGTACATATGTGTTATAAGCATGGATTAATGATCACAAGGTTTGTACTAAGGTGTATAATCAGATTTGTGATTGGTGGTTATGGGTTTTAAAATGGACGTCGATAATGAAGTAAACGGTCCAAAAAGTTCACTAATTAGGCACGATTCAGGGTTTCTAGGTTTAATTCCTGTATATTGTTGTTGAAATGATGAATTCCAGATGGAATTGTGGATTGAATTGTTTTAGTTTTTTAAATTAATGGTTTTTAAAATTATTTGAGTAATGGTTTGGGTTTACAATGGATAAAAATCGAGAAACGGGTCATGGTTTAGTGTTTTGCTCGGGTTAGGGTTTCTGACTTGGATTTCTTGTAATTTCATGAAATGAGGATGAATATGGATTGTAAATGAAGTATATGACTTGCTTGTAACTTGTACTTGATAGATTGTACAAGATTGTTTAAGAAAACGGAGGTGAAACTGCTATTTTGAAAATCATGCTTTATGCTTTGTACATTGTGCTTTATAAGACTTGTACTTTGACTTGAAAGGAGTTTATATTTCAAATGAGATGTTATATTACTTGTACATGAGCTTTAGTAGCTTGTGCATTCACTTTAGATATTAACCTTTCATGGAATTAGGGTTTAGAGGTATCGACTGAAACGGTTTTATAGCCCGTCTTGATATAACGTTGTGAATGCCACATTATATGAGTAATGTACTTTATAATAATGATATTAAGATATTGACTTAATATGTTATGATGTTAGTTGAAATATATATGATAGGATTGCCATATGTTGGTAGCGCGAGCTCGTTTAGATAAAGCAAGTTTACATTGCACTATTTATGATATTGGTAAAGGTCAAGTATTGTAATAAGCGAATATTTCCCGTATAAGTGTGATCATAATAAAATAGGTTTGATTTTGCTTTTTGATGAAAATTTTTGGTGTTGTTATATATGCATGCTTTTCGGTATTCATTATTGTCATGCAAATATTATACCACGGTTTACATAAGTTATTGCCATCCAATTGTAAAAACACTTGTAGATGCTTTTTACTATGCGTGAGGTATTATGTAGATCGTAATCCCAAAGGTGATTATACCTTTTTTGTGGAGGAAGGTTAGTGTTAAATAATAATAGTTTTTTTTCTCGATGCGACGACTTAATCAGGTTTATGGGTGAGACCTTAGATCGAGGCATAGATGGGATGAACATGATACTAGGAATTTTTGTTATTAATGTAAGGCCTATAATGTTCTAGGAATTGCACCGGTGGTAATTATTGATCGTCAATTACCTTTTGAGTACACCATCACTAGCAGATCAACTGATGCTATGTCAAGTAGGATCCTAGTCTTTAGAAAATTAATTGGTTTATTTGATTTAAACATGGGTGTAGTTAATTTTCTTCAAGAAGTTTTATCGAAAATACTAATTCTTGTACTTTAACTAAGTTTTGTAGATGACACACCCTGTTCAAAACATAAACCATTCGGCTTTCAGGTCGATGTTTGAAAGAAAAAAACTTTCTGAAAACAATTTTAATAACTGGTTTCGTCAACTCAAGCTAGTTTTGCGAGTTAAAAAGAAAATATTTGTCATTTAACAACCATTACCCGCGGCTCCTCCTGCTAATTCCGAGGCACAAGTGTTGTTAGAATGGAATGCAGTTTATGATGCATATAATGAGGTTGCTTGTCTTATATTTGGTAGTATGACTGCTAAGCTTCATATACAATATGAAAACTCCTCACCATATGACATGATAAAAGAGCTTAAAGCTATGTTTGAAAAACAAGCTGGAGTGGAAAGGTTTGACCTAATCCAAACTTTCCATGCTTGCAAACAAGAGGAGGGTAAATCAGTTACTGCATATGTCATCCAGATGAAAGGATATGTGGATCAATTGGAACGTCTTGGTTATGTGCTACTACAGGATCTTATAGTAGGTCTTATCTTAACTGCATTACTACTTGATTTTTTTGGTTTTGTAAGAAATTACTAATTATGCTATATCATGGGGGAGAACAGTGGGTGAACTACATGACTTTGCTACATTGAGTATGAAAAGGGTTTACACTAAAAAGCTGAAACACCACAAGTAATGTTGATTAAAGGTGGTTTAAAATCCAGATGGGCCAATAAGAACATCGCTCTTAAAGTAAAGGCTAATAAGGTAAAGCTATGGTAGGGAAAAGATAAAAAGTTTATATCCCTAAGCCTAAAAACCCTAAACCTTTTGTTAAAGAGCACCCAGCTAAGGATGACGCTTGCCACCACTGCAAGGAGTTGGGTCATTAGAAGAGGGAATTTTCATGTGATTTGCTGTGTTATTGAAGGAAAAGAAGCAAGTTAGTTATACCAGTTCTAAGGTATCTTTAAAATAGATTATTTGACTTTCCCTAATAAATTCCTGTGTTGTATGAACTAGTTGTTGTTCTATTACTTTGTATTAACAAATTGGGGTTTAGAGAAGCAAGGAAAGCTGAAACAAGGAGCTATTTATATGTACGGTGGCTATGGTTGTTCATGCGCAGTAGAAGCCTTAGGAAGTTTTTGATTGGTTTTGCTAATGGCCTTGTGATTTGTTTAGACAATTGGTATTATGCATCATTCTCTTAACTCTGAGGTGTATGTTTCAGTTCACCGTTTTTGGTTTTGAAAATGGATTTGTCTAGTGTTTTACAGATTTTGGTATTTTTAGTTTCCATAAGAAACAATGTTCATTATTTTGATGCTATCCTAGTATTTGTATTATGAAATTTGATTATCCATAATCATGTACCAAATGTTAATTCTATTTATATTTGTTAGCACTAAAAGAGCCACTTAATAAATTTGGACTCTACTTATTTATGGCACTATCATCTTGCTCATATAAGTAAGAAACGTATTGAAAAGCTGCAACACGAAAGGGCTGTTTTTAAATCAAACAGTGAGAGTCATTTTGATCAATGTATATTGTTTATCGGGTATGATGACACGGAACATCATGTCAACATAGTACCGAAAGGGCACTGATCTTCTTGAATGATATCCTAATGTGTATGGTCCACTTAGACATGTGTTAAAATAAGGTGCTAGCTACTTCATTACATTCACGGATGATTATAGTCGTTATAGTTATGTTTATCTTCTTAAACATAAACATGAGGTCTTTGAAACATTCAAGTTATTTAAGAATGAAGTGGAAATAATTCAATCGGAAGATATTCAAGTCTATCTCAGTTAGATGGTGTGGGTATACATACGCCAAAAGTTTAAAGATTATCTTAAAGCTTGTGGAATTATCCAACAGCTTACTCCACTTTACACACCATAACATAATGGGATGTATGAAAGAAGGAATCGTACTTTGTTAGACATAGTTTGATCTATGATGAATCTTACAACTTCTTGCCGTTATCCTTTTAGGGATTATGGCTCTAGAGTCTGCCAACACGCATTTCAATAATGGTTCTAACAAGAATGTTGATAAGACTCCATATGAACTATGGTATGGAAAAGTTCTAATCTGTTTACATTAATATGTTTGGGAGAGTGAGGCGCTTGTAAAGCGGGATACGCCTGACAAACTCCAACAAAGATCTTGTAGGATCGATATTCCTTACTGAAACAATGAGTATTTAAGGTCAAATATGCGGAATCTATGTTGGCTAGTCTTATGAAGATCACCAACAGGTTCTCAAACGATTTCTTTTATAAAAATATTTTGAATCTGACCCTAATAATTGCCACGATCATTATACAATTACTAAATATTTCAATTCGTGTTTTTTCTATGTTTTTTCTATATCTTTAATATCTCCCTAGAGATCCTTTTATAAACAAAGGTATAACCTCTAAGTAGATGTACAGTCCTTGTATATCAATAAACACTAATGATAATTATCACTTATAACTGTACAAGATAAATGCTAAAAACAACCCAGTTTAAACATTATTAGTTCCTATTTCCGTGGCAGAGATACTTGTCTTTGACGACAGTTTTCCTTGACTTTCTACTTAGAGTACTTTGATCTTTCATTTTAGCAGTACTTTGACCTTTTTTCCGTGCGCAGAACTTTGATCCTTTTGACTTGTATTTCCCAACATCCTCCCCTACTTGAATTTACTTGCTTGACTTCAAGTTTCTTGTTAGTTGGTCTTCTTTATTATGCTTTCACTGTATGTCTTGTATTTTATAAGCAGAGTACTTGCCTTCAAGCTTTTTAAGCTTTCATATCCTTTGTGAGTATTTTGTACAAAGTGTTTGAGCATATTGAAAATGAAATTTCTTATCTTTGAACATACACATTTCTTACAAAATTCTTTGTCTTTGACTCAACAGATTGTTCTTCTCAGCAAAACATGTATTTTCAGCAACTTGAATGGACTTTTTATGAGCCTTTAAAGCAGCCATTCTTCTTGGGCTAGTCTGTTATTCGGTATAGACATATGGTAATAATCCCTTGATGAACCTGTAATCACTCTCAAACACTCAGAACATGAATCATAGTGTGTTGACAGTACTATATGACTTTTGGTAAGTCATTACAACATTAAACGGATTGCAGTAGTCTTTTTCCTTAGCCGTTTGATCAGTGACTAGTCATCTCTCTGTAATAAAACATTGGTGAGTTGAGGACCCTATAGTATTTAGAGGCCAAACTTTTAAGCTATCAACGGTTTGGAGTTCTCTTTACCAAATAAGCCGTTTGCTTTGGAGTAGACCATTAATTCTGTGTTATACTTGGTTTATTCGATCCACCATAAATAATTTTGGTATATTGTCAACCATCAACTGATTTGAGATGTCTTTTCGTTACCAAAACTGTTTGATTTGACTAGTCAATTCTTATGTTTGTAAAAGACATGGGAATTGAATACATTTTCTGTGGCGGTGGCTTAATCCAACACTCAATCCCTTAAAACAGTTTGACATTCATATTTCTGTGCCTTAAATCTTTTTGCACAACTACATATCTTCATAATATTTCAAAAACAACTTTTGAACTAGCAGTTTCCTTCATCAAGGTTACGTTTTTGGTTTAACCTAGAGTACTTTAAACAAAGTACTGAATGCTTTGTTCACAGTAGTATGTTTATCAAAGTAAGATATATCCTAAAAAATTTTTTGATAAAAACATACCAGTTGTTTAAGGCTTGTCACCATTTGCAGTTTTTGTCCACAAAATTGCAACAGATGTATCAAAGTAATGGCTTCGTCTCATCTTTCTCTCAACTTCTTATTCCATGTTCCAGCTTCCTTATCTATTCAACTTCTTCTTGTAGAGGTATTTCTCTCAGCCTGTTAGATCATAGTGCCCATCTTCTATCTCTAGGTATGCTCACTCCTGAGGGTTCATGAAACATCCATTATGATCTTACCATTCTTCTTGATCTTCCTGAATATATCACTTTGATTCAGCCGGTCTCCCAAATAATGTTTAGATCACCCAGGAGCATCAACTAAGTGTTGGAAGGAATATGTTCAAAATAGTAATCCAACAACTCTATAATAGGTGGATATAATTATTGTACTATCTAAGTCATTAGTATCTCCCATAAGTATCAAATCCACCTAAAATGATGTATTCTCTAGGAATTTATAAGATAATCTCCTATCAGGTGAATCACTTTGTGGTGCTCTGTCAATCATGGAGATTCCTTCTTGTGATCCCTTTATCTTGTGCATTCTTTTCAAAGTCTACAAACCCTAAGATAATTTCTGTGTCATCAATTGTTTTCTGCTCTTAACATAGGCTTCTTTGATGGTGTTCTTACTAGAATATTGTAGCTTTCCATTCCTTAAGAGTCTGTTTTGATTTCTCTTTCCTTCAACGTTTTCCCTTTCTTCTCTGAATCAATTTCTTTGAATATAAAGTCTTTGAAGGGTCTTTAATAGATTGCTTGATCTTTGTCATCACAATTCCTTCTATCTTTGGATACTTAAGTTTTTGCAAATTTTTTGTATCCTTGACCTTTTTTTAAGGAAACTAATAAATTGATTCCTTTCTTGAGCATGAGAAGTAGGTTTCTTTTAAGTAGTACTTTGGCTTCGTTTTCTTTCTATTCTTCAAACCTCTTTCTTTCTTCTTCTGCGTCCCACTATGCTTGAATGTTTATAGCAAATCCTCCCATCATTTGTAGTTTACATGGCCCTGAGTTGTTTGAGAGTTAATTTCTTCTTTTTAGGTTCTTTCAACCAGTTTCCTTTGCCTTTGTCCTTTAGGATCAGCACTTGAGTTGGCTGTTGAGGATGTAGATTGTATGGGACAGGAATGCTACAAACCTCTTGGTCTAGAAATCGAGACAGTACTTCAGCATGGGGCATTTGTTGTTTCTTCAGAGTCCATAACTGGACATTGGACGGAAGGTTATTCTTATATTACTTTGGTGGGGCTTGAAGGTCCCGCTTCACTTCCTCAAATTAGGATCCTTTGGAGTAATAGTACCCTGTTAGCTAGAGTTACTTTGGTTGTCTCAAAATCCAATTCTTCTGTTTCTCCAATCTTTTCATTAGAAACTTCTTTCTCCTATTTATTAACTTCTTCAGTCTCATCACTTTTTCTTCCAAATTAGGAGTACGACTGCATCGTGACCAGCAGTATCATCCATTGAAAGGTTGTGCTAAATCCTTCTTCTTGAAATGTGTGCCTCTTCAGGACAAATTCTTCATCCCTAAATCCTCCCCAATTTAAAATGATGACACTTGCTTCTCATGCTTCTTTCTTCGTCTCTTTTGCTTCTTGAGGTTTTGTTTTGATTCTCTAACCAAAGGCATGATATATTGACCAACGGCTTGACGAATTTGGACAATTTCTTGGGCTTGCATTTGAGCGTGCTGTATTTGTTAGCTTGAGAAAGTGTTTGCTTTTTGTGTCGCCTATACTTCACTGTTCAAAAGATATATATCTAAAAAGTCCCTCATCTACTCCAGATGTCGAAACACATATGTGATGGAGTATAATCATTGGGAGTTTTAGGAATAGAATCTAGGCATCATGAGGTTCATCCGTTACCTTGCGAAGTCAGAGTCCTTTGTAGTTCAGCAGTCCCTTGAGTGTTAACAGTATCATGGAAAGGAAGGCAGTTACGTTGTACTGAAGCTTCAGTAGTGAGGAATGAGCAGCACTTTTGAGAATGAGCAGCACTTTTGAGAATGAGCAAAAATAATAAGGGACAAATTTGAGATTTGAGCAGCACTTTGAGTTGGAGTGCCTTGAGATCAATTGCTGATCTTGCAGCCCTAGATTTTGATGTCTAGTATATGGTGCTTCCTCCGCTTGACTAATGCTGAGACTACTTCTCACATAGATGGAGTCAAGGTGTAATTACAGGAGAACTTAGTACTATGCTTCCTCATAAATGTAAACACCTTGGAAGGAGTGAAACGGCATGTATAAAGTCCTGAGAGTATGTCTACTCCCTATAATGTTGTTCAAAAAAACAATTGACGAACCTAGGATACATAAGAAAAGGTTGTACCATTTTGAAATTTGTCTAGCATCCACAGTTAGAATATCAATGAGAATTAACTTTTGGTTTGTGCTAGACCTACAAGAGCACAGAAGCAATGTTTGTTCCAAATTGTTCCCATGAAGTGCTCTTAGGACTAAGGCAGTGAAGTAATACATGGACCAAGTACTTCCACTGTGGGCTAAATAGCGGTTTTTAGAGGAAAGTGAGTTGGTGTAAGTTACCATTCGTTCCAATATCTCTGAGCACGTCCCAATTGACTTGCTTAGGAAAGCAATCAACTCCATTTTCATCACAAAGAGTAGGGTCAGCATCGATGGTTGCTTCAGAAATCAAAAGTCTTCTTGCCAGCTACCTTGGCGCGGATGTTAGGTACAGTCATGATCATTTGAGGAGTAGCGTAGGCCCAAATTTGTTGATGCCATGACCTATTAGATCAGGAGTCAACCACAAAGAGTAAATTTATGGAGCAGCCAGTGAGAAATCGATGATTTGATAAAAATCGGCTTTATGAGCAGTCTTTTCCACACATCGCAATCATGTTGTGCTTGTTACAAGAGCGGAATGTTTGCCGTTTGAGGGAAATTAATGTGCGTCGGAGGGTTGTAATTTAAAACAGTTTATGAAATAGAGGAGATAAGATGACTGGAGAAAAATGCAAATTCAGTTGGAGTATATATAGGTTGTGTGGGTGAACTATGATGTTACCGTTGTAATTCGATTTTTTAGCGCAAAAAAACGTACGTCTTCGACGTTGACCCGAAGTTAGAACAGGTTCTTTGTTGTCTATGCTGTTAGTACTTTTCTAAGGCATAGCAGTACTTTGAGTTGGCTATGCAGTACTTTCAACTTAAAAGATTTCCAACTCAAATTATGTTGCACGATAAATCCTCAAACTTGGCAAAACTACTCTATCAAATTCATCAAACTTCTGGAAAAATCATTCATTTCTCCCCTCAAATGTAGCTATAAGAGCTTCAAAAATTCCAGCTAACCAAAACAGTACTTTACTTGATCACCAGTAAGTACTTTATATGTGAATCCTCCCTCTAAAAGATAGCTAAAGACGCTTTAATAATCAAGTAACCCAAAACATCTTTACTTGTATCAACCAGTACTATGTATGTGATCCTCCCCCTCAAATGATAGCTATGGGTTCATCATCCCAATGGTTACGACCAAAAAAGTTTAAATCTTGCCAAGTCAAAGCCTTTTGGTGAGTAAATCTGCTAACATTGTCTTCAGTATGAACCTTGACTACTTAATGAGCCTTTGCTCATAGCAATCTCGAAATGAAGTATGTCAGAATCTGAATATGCTTGGTCTTTGAGTGTGAAACCCAGGATTCTCTCACATTGCACAGGTGTCTACCTCATTGTCTATATGGCTATCAGTGTTCATGAAAGTTAAATCCACTATCAAGTTTTAGTTGATTTTGCACAAAGAACCTAGGGAGCACAACAACTTGAGCTGAGCTGCTACATATTCTGCTTCTGTAAGAGGAGATAGCACAATTGTTTGTTTCTTGCATTGCCAAGAAACTAGTCTTCTTCCAAGATATTGACATCCTCCTGAAGTTGATCTTCTATCATGATTGTCCAGCATAGTCACTATCCGAAAAAGCTTCCAAATGAAAAGGTGAGTCTTTAGGTTTCCCATAAACCCAAATAAGGTTGATGTTTATGATAACCTTAAGAGCCTTTTGACAGCATGTAGTGAGAAACCTTTGGAGGTGACTTGAAATCCTTGCCACACAGACAAACAGCAAACATATGTCTGGGATTGAAGCAGTAAGTACTATGAGACACTACAATATAGACACTGTAAGTTGTTACATCAACAGCTTCACCTACTTCATCTTTTCCTAAGTTTTATGAGCTTCAATAGGAGTAGATGCTGGCTTAATGGTTCTAAGTCAAAACTTGGTGAGAATGTCTTTCACATATTTGTCTTGTTCTTAGAAAAATACCACCATTTGAGTGCTTGACTTGAAAGCCCAAAAGAAAAGTGAGTTCTCCCCCATGGAACTCATCCTTGAATTCCTTTTTGCATAAGAATCTTCAAAATCCTTAACCAATAGAAGACTTGGAGATCCAAGATGATATCATCAACATATACCTGTACCAACATTTTTTTTGGGGATTATAAAATAATTTCTTGCTATCCTCTCTTAAATAAAACAGAGGTTTTCATCAATAGCACCGTTTCTATATCATGCTTCAAAAGAAATGTGGAAAGTCTTTCATACCATGCTACTTGGGCTTTGTATGCAGGCCATAAAGTGCCTGACAACTCTGTAAAACCTTGTTTGGTGAGCAGGATCTTCAAAAAACTGGAGGCGGTTTGGACATATACCCTTCTTATGGTGATGGTGCAATCAAAAAATGCACTTTTGACATCATCTGTTAGACAGTAAAGACATGAAAGATGCAAATGCCAAAACAGAGTCTGATAGCTTCATTTCTGGCTAACTGGTGCCAATACTTCATTCATAATCCCACTTCTTCTTGTCTGTACCCTTAGTGCAACTTGGCAGTGCTTTGTTTCTTGATAATCTGTACCTCGTTCATCTCTCTTGTTCTAAAAACCCATTTAGTTCCCAATCACCCTCTTTGCCTTCTGTAGGTCACTAACCCCATACCTCTTGTAGCTTGAATTGAAGAGTTCTTTTGCATAGCTTCAAACCCAACTTTCATCTGCTAAGGCTTGTGAGACTTTCTTGGTGTTCCCTCTTGAGATATGAAACAAGCCAAACAAGCATTGTTTGTCTGATCTTTGTGGTTAAGTTCTATTTTGCTGTATATTGACAAGACTAGCAATGCTTGTTGTTGATTGGAAGTAATGTCTTGTGCTTCGTCTTGTTTTGAACACCAGCAGTACTTTTGCCAATAATTTGACTTTGAGGTATGAATCTTATGAATTCTAGAGTGTGGAGTAGAAGTGTACATCAATGGTAGGATCCCAAGTTGTTGTAGTCAGCTACTCTACTTCCTCTGCATCAAAGGTTTGTAGGAGAAAACACCATCTGTTGGAGTATCATTAATCAGAATTCTGTAGGTTGTATTGCCAGTACTTTGAGGGAGGTGTTTTGTATTAGCTTGTACTTAGATTGAACTGTACTGTCAACATGTTCTTTTCCCTTTGCAATAGGAGTATTCTCTCTTTTCTCTTCAAAAAGCATTCCTTGATAATCATTATGAGCCTTTGGCAAGAGATTCTTGATGCATCAAACTTACAGTGATCATCATGTTAAGCTTGATCTTCAAGAGGACAATTTAAACCTTTTTGAGCAGTAAACTTTCATCTTGGAGGCATAGGCTGAGTGGTTTATGAACAATGAATGCTGGTCATTCAGAATCCTCAGCATCTCACAAGTTATTCCTTGTTCTTTTGAATCAGCATAGTTTTCTTTCCTGACAGGAATGTAATTCATGGATGGAGTTAAAAGGTCAAGATCAAACATCCAATCAGGACCTTTTTCTTTTGATTCTCCTGTTTCTCAAGAAAGTTTACATGAAGACATTCTTGAACCTTTCTTGTGATCATGTTTTAGACTCTAAACCCTTTACTGTTAGTTAGAGTTATCCCAACATATATCCTTCTTATGACTTGCCATCTAACTTACCCAAATGATCCAGAGTTATTATGTATAGTCAGGAGAGCATCCATAAGGTTATTGAAACTGATGTTAGGGAGATCTTCCCATTAAGATTTCATATGGGAGTCTTCATTTGAGGTTTAGTCACAACACTCTTTTAAGTAATGCAAGCTTATTGGACTGCTTCAGCCAAAATTGAATTAGGTAGAAGGGAGTATGCTTACATTAGTTTCTTGCGCTTCTAATAAGCGTCCTTATTCTTCTTTCTGGCAACACACATTTTGCTGTGGTGTACCTGCAATGCTATATTTCTCTCTTGATTCCTTCTTGGCACAAAACTATTCATAAGTTGATTCTTGAACTCTGTTCCAATGATCACAGCTGATGTGTCTTCACATTATGTTCTTAGCTGTTTTCCAATACCTACATCAAGTCATGAAAGCATATCATATGTTTCTTCCTTGTTTGGCCAAGAAAAAACTCCCAACTTGAATTTGCTGCAGGTCATCAGGGACACCAAGCAGTTCTTTTTTAATTGTTTATACTCTCTCTGAATCAAAGTCCAAAATAATGTCAATGTGGAGCATTCAAGAGGTTCTCTGACAGTCCTTTCTCTCAATCTTTTTACAAGTTGCCCTGTGCTGATTACCTTTCTACATGCCACCACAAGAGTGATCAGCCACCAAACTTGTATGTCTTTGAAGGTAAACTCCTAACCGATTGCCTTTAACCAACTTGTTGATATTTTTGAAATTGACTTGCCCAGTTTCTGTGCCATAAGACAGCTTCATCCTTTGTTGCCTTTGCAACCAAACAAGTGATTCCTCCAGAGGGAATAATATTCTTTAGATCTAGGCTGTATACATCATTCTTTCTAGGAGCTCGAAGTATCACCAAGTCTTCATCAACAAACTTAAACTTTGGAGATAGGATAAGACACTCCTTGTCAGTGAAGAGTACATTGTGCTTCTTATCACAGATTTGAGAAACAGAAAGCAAATTGAACTTAAGCTCCTCCACATAGCTGACTTTCTCAAAATCTAGGCAAGATGTCTTGATGGTTCCTTTTCCTGAGATTCTTCCTCCTTTAGAGTCATTTCCAAATGCCACATAACCACCCTTGAACTCTTTAAAATCAGACAGCTTGTCCTTGTCACCTGTCATACTTCCAGAGCATCCACTGTCAATAATAGCATAGTCTTTGAGATCTTCTTCTGGATTGCCCTGTACAAACAAGTTAAAGAGTTAGATTCTTTTAGGGACCCAAGTCATAACTGACTTGGATACCCCTAATGGAGTTACATACTCAAATTGCTTGAGTGTGTAAGATCCATTATCCCTATTCACAGAATCTAGATAAGCTTCTTTTGGTCTCCATGTTTGATTTGATTTGATCATGGCACTCTCTTTGACAGTTTGTGGAAGTACTGCTTGTGATCCAACAGTACTTCCTTTCTTTACCCAAATAGATTTCACAATTTTCTTGGGTCTTTGTGGTCTGTGAGGAGTCCTTGAAAAACTTGAGGTTCTAGGTCTTGTATTATCCATCCTTGGATAATAAGGTCTACCAGTACTTTGTGAAAGTACTGCGTGTGGTACTTTTGGTCTAGCAGTACCTTGATAAAACACATTAGCAGTACTTTTTGAAGGTACTGTTCAGTACTTTTTGAAGGTACTTTGTGCATTGTTGGTCTAGCAGTACTTATCAACCCATCCCTTGTAAGTACTGCTGATGGAATAAAGGATCTCCTTTGGTGAGGGTACCTAGAGTTTCTTGAGAAATTACTATGGTTCACTCTTTGGATGTTGTTCTAAACTGGTCTTGTTTCCCTTGAACCCTGTGTTCCCTTAGGTTTATGAGTTTGGGTGTGTTTGAAGGTTCTTTCATGTAGGTTCAATCCTTAATTAGGTGATTAGGACTGTAACATACAAAACATAAATTTTACACCCTTTGTTCCCAAGTCCCCTTTGTCCAAGATTCTTGACCACACATGTTTGATTGTTTGGTGACTGTTTTCAAAAGAATGTTTTCACTATACTCTGAGTTAAAAGCAGTTTCCTTTTGACTTACTGAAACATTAGTCTCTCATCAACACTATCAACCCAAACTTTCAATTAATGAACAATATTTCTAACAATTGCTGATTGACCTAGATTTTGTTTTCTCTTGATTTACCACTTATTTCCTAATGCTAGTTCATCACCCGTAAATTGAGACATTAGCCCTAGGTGGAAAAATTGAAACCTTAGGTTGGAGTACTGGCTTTGTAGGCTTTTTCGCTTTTGAAAATTTTGTACGCATAAATCAGTCAAAGTTTCATCCCCAGATGAAATGTCACTTTCCATACTACTACTAGACTCAATCCCAAATCCTAAACATGACTATCAGACACATATCTTGTTTGTTTGGACTTCGTTTTGAAGTACAGAACATTTGTCATATCTCAAGTTTTAATTGAAATCATCTCGATCTTTTAAGTCATTGATCAATCCTTTTGAGTTTTTCTTCTAGTTACAAATCTCATATCCTTTTAAGTCATATTCCATTGTTCATACTTATCACCCCATGCATATTCATTCTTTTCATGTGTTTTAAGTATGACCTCTAATGACTCTAAGCTCATTTGATATCCTAGAATTTCAGTCCTGGCTCTTTGAAAATTATCTCTTTCTTTTTGATAGTTTTCAAGCAACAGTTTATAAGACTTACTACATTTGGAACAGTAAGGTACCTCTGAGTTTGTAGCCATTAAAGCTAGAGATACTGGTGTATCATCATCTTTATTGCTCCAGTCAAAATCACCAAGTCCATCTTGTCCAAAATGCACATGTTCTGCATCAAATTCCAGCTCCAATAGCGTATATTTAAGTTGTTGCAGTTAAAAAGCTCGTAGTTGGACTTTGGGTTGGGTCAGCCGGTCCGCCTTACGGTGTGCACCGGTTTACTCGTCCTTTCTGTCGGCGATGCGCTCCTGGCCTTAATTGGCTGGGTCGTGCCTCCGGCGCTGTTACTTTGAAGAAATTAGAGTGCTC
>BQNB010121748.1:0-20405 GCA_026074375.1 Tanacetum coccineum
ATGGATAATACCTCAATTGAAGGTATTATTTATTGGTGTTCTTTTACCAACTTTGTTTATTTTATTTTTTATATTGGACAATTTTATTTATTCATTTTTTTATTTTTTTATTTTTTTATATGATAATTATACTAAAAGTAAAGAAAAATATTTTTTTACTTTTTATATTTTATAATTTTTTATTTTTTAAACAAAAACAAAACTTTCAAAAATGAAAGGGTCTTCAAATTACGATCAACAAACTTCAAACGAAAGAATCTTAATCACAAATCCTCGGCAACGGCGCCAAAAATTGATTCGTAGTAAACCAACACACGTAATAATAAAATATACAATATGATGGAAAATTACCAAATTACCCTTGAGGACAAGGGTAAAAAGGAAAATCTTCAAAATATATATAATATAATACGTATATTAACCGGGAAGTATGATTCCCGGGTCGTTTCCCCAACGATTTATGAAATTGAAACCACGTTCTTGTTTGGACAATGATTTGAATGAAAACAAAGATTGATTTGATTATCTATAACTACTAATTAAAAACAACAATTAAAGAAAAACAAACAAAAGCAATTAATGCACAAAAACAATTAACGGGAACAAATAAAACGTGACAAATAAGCAACTAAGGCAAGATTAACTCCTATGGGTGCAATTAAATTTTCTAAACCTAAATTAAGACAAAAGAAAATTTTAAGAAAAAGAAAAATATTTTTTTTTTGGTTATTTTTGAATTAATTATGAATTAAAAACTAATTTAATCTATTTAAATTCTAGAAAATAGAAAATTAAATCCTAAAAATTCTTAAAAATTATTTTTAAACTTAGAAAAGTCTAAAATATTATAAAAACTCAGAAAACTATTTTTAACTACTTTTTTTAATAAAAATCTATTTTTAAAACTAAATTTAAAAGCTTAAAAATGAAATTAAAAATCTAAAAAGGGTAAAAATGATTTTAATAAATGTAAACCTAAAAGTAATTATTCTAAATCTAAAAACTATTTTTTTGTATTTAAAAAAATTATTTTTCTATTTTTTATTGATTTTCGAAAATATTTATCTAAGAAAAATGATTAAAACTTAACAAATAATGGAAAAATTACCAAAAATTCTAGAAAAGTCTTAAAATCTATTAGGAATACAAGAAAAATAACAGCAAGCTAACAGCTAAAAAATAAGCCCTAAATAAGCTCGAATAAGCTACGAATTAAAAAGGAAAAGGAAAATGAAAAAGGTGATAAAGGTTTATTGTGTACAAAGCTCAACGGATGAGCTATTGTAGCATGATGGTAAAGGCAATGGGTGTGTGTGCAGGAGGTCATGGGTTCGAGTCCCGCCCTCAAATCTTTTTGTCATTTTTTTATTTTTGAAAACTTAAAGAAGAAGAGTTGTAAATAAGCTGATAACAAACACTTTTAATAAAAACACTTATTCATGAAAAGCCCTATTTAACCTAAGAATAGCTGAAAATGATGACAGAATCACTAGAATATATATATATATATATATATATTGACTTTATCAAATTTTAAGAACTCTAAAAGCTAAAATTAAGCTACTTCCTACACTACTGAGCTTAAATGAAAGGAAATTAAGCACAAAGGACCTAAGCTATAAGCTGAAATCTTAATAAGCATCTAAAATGAAAACAGCAGCCAAACAGACCCTTTAGCTCACTTTGAGCTTAAAATTAAGCTCCCAAATAAGCACTCTAGAAGATGAAACTTAACTTTTCTTAAAATCTGGCTTAAATGCTACATAAAACTGCTTTTTGAAAGAGATTTTGACTACAAGAGCTTATAGAAAAAGCACTATGAAAACAGACAGTTAACTCAGTAGCTGCTGAGTTTTGGATTTTTAAAAGAAAATTTGATGATTTTAAGAGCTAAAACAGATAACAAGATAAGCTAGATTTTAGAAACTAAGTGCAAACTTATAAAATATGAGATAAAAGCTACTTAAATGCTGAAAATCAAAAGCTTAAACCTATTTTATCCTACTAAAAATCAAGCTAGATAATAGCAGTTTGAGTGTTTACCCTATCTGATGCAGTGACAAGCATAAGAACCACAACTTTAAATCTATTAGTGCAGACCTAATGAAACCTAATGAGACTCTTTTTAACACTTTTTATCAACTAAAACAAGAGCAAAGCAAGCTAAGTTTCTACCTAAAACAGAATTGAGCTAAAATGCACTTAAATTCTAACCAAATGATGACAAATACTTCATTACCAACTAGATTATGAAAACTTTGATTTAAAACTAATCTAACTCAAAATCCTAATTATTCTAACTTAATAAAAGGGTGAAAACAATTACCAAAGACCAAGAGGCCACAAACAGTACTAACTTGCAGTTAGTACTGTTGTGCCAAACACCCCTTTAACAATCTTAGAAACCATTTAGACTTATGAAAATGCAATCCAAAGCTCAAATCTAAATAACCAGATAATAAACAACTTATAACAGACCTAAAAAGCTAAAAACACTAATCCAATAAGCTGAAATCAATAAGCTACTAGCTACACTAATATTTTTGGTTTTTTATTGATTTTAAGGACAAATTAAACAAAATTAAGATCTAAGCTATATTAACTAAAAACAGATGATCAAATAAGTCTAATAAGCATAATAACACATTAATAAGCACAAATAAGCAACTAGTAAGCTGAAATTAACCAAATGCAATATTTAAGCTAAATAACTTGAATTTTAAAGGGAATTTACCTCTGCCTTAGCTAAACAAAGGCAATTAAGCTCAAAAGCTGTCTACAAGCTCTAGCTTGTCTAGAAGACAAGCTAGTAAAAGTCCAATGGGGTCTTCCATTGTTACCCCATCATCCACAAGCTTATAACCAAATTTCACCATGATTTCCATAAGTTTAACTGATTAATTGGTTTAAGTAGTATTAAGTTGAATTGATGAGCTCAATTCCAGCTTATAGACTAGAAGAGCTTATGAAAGCTTATTAGAGCTTTTGGAACAGTAACCATTTGTATTTGAGTTTTTTTAAGAGCTGAAAAGTAAGACAGATTATGAAAGTAAAGATGATTTTATTAATTAAAAGGTGATTACAAAGCTTAAGAGAACAAATTACAAGAGCTTAAAAGAAAATTACAATTTAAACTAAAAAGTTACATAAGCTATTTTAAAAACTAAAGAAAAATGCAGAAAAAGAAGATCCAAATGTGAGGGTGAAGGAGTCCTTTTATAGCTGCCAGGAGAAACTTCTAGGTCCAAAGTTTGTTACACGCTCCCATCAATCCTGGCTCTTCATTCCTTCAATCATTTGATGCTCAATATCTACCGTTGGATTAGATTTTTATCACACGGATTGCCAACATGGCAATCTGTGTGTCAGAGGCCTTTGTGCTTCTTTTAGGCATGATTTAGTACAAAATACTAGATCTTGGTGTGTTTCCTTCCTTGTACGCGTGTCATTCTCTTTTGGGAATTGACCAATGGGAGCCTTGGATGATGTATAACTCTGCCAAGGTGTCCTTTTTCACTTGAATTGTGTAGCCACGTAGCCAATTTGAATTACCCCTTTGATTTGAGCTCGAGGTAAATTGTAGAAGACGGTGAAGAGTAACAACTTCTTTTCCCGCGTGATTGTTTTTATAAAAGGGTGCGTTTGTGTTTATTTTGACCCGGGGTGAAAAGGTTTGACTTTGGGCTTATTTATAAAGGGAATGGGCCACGGGATGTGTTTGGGCTCGGGCTTGGATTTGGTGTAACAAGTTAACGGATGTTAACTCTTTTATATGAAAAGAGTTAACACCGTTAGGGTTTAGGGGACCATTTTTGCAATTTGGTTTTCTTTGAGGGACTGATTTGGAAATTTTGGGTTTTGTCTTTTTGTGTTGACTAGTGTTGACCATGAGTTGACTTTGGTTGACCTTTGATAACATTCTCCCGAATTTTGCACACTCAATTCCGTTCCCGTGTCCGGTTTTGACCGTTTTCTTGAGATTTTTGCAATATCCGTACCTACATAATCACAAAGACAAAACAAGCAATATACAAGCATTTAAAGCACACTTTTGTCTTTTTAGGGCCTATTTTGATATAAAACGAATATGTGTTTTCACACATATCAATTATCCTCCTATTCAGGTCTAAAATTGATTATTCTTATTTACCGATAATGTGTGCAAGTACAGTATAAGCCTCTTTTTATATGTACATAATAGATGTCATTGTACGACACTTATGTCAGTATGTACAAAATTAAGTGCAATTAAGACTTCAGACGTAAGTTGTAAGCATATGACATCATTAGAGAAACCTTGTAACATGAATCAGTCAAGCTGCAACAGTTGTTGGTGAGAAGCGACCACCGACAATGACACTCTTGATCTTACCCATCAAGTTTGTACAGTTGCTGCCATACTTGCCCAAATTTTGCTAAAACATGTAGGTCATCATATTCTCTAGGCTCTCAGCACTATATTTTACATATCTGTTAGGACTTAAACTATGACTAGCACCGTTGTCTCCTAAGGTGAAGTAATTGGTTATATAGGTCTTATAAACAGGAACTATGACTTGCAATATTAGCTGGCAAGTTTTCCATCTCAAACCTCCATCACACAATACCAAACCTGTTTGTTTTTTATATAATTTTTAGTTAAAACTCGGTAAATTTTAGTTTTTTTTGATTTTTTTTCTTTCAATTTATTTTCTTAGGTTCAATGCCCACTCGATTTGGTAAATCTTCGTCCAAGTACATAGGGATGTTGCAGTTCTCGACTTCTCTTACAAGTTTGGAACCACTTTGGTACGTCCTGATGCTTTATTTTAGGATCCTATATAAAGGTTAATAATATGATATGCTTTGCCTGGTAAGCGTGTCATATCAGTCTGTAAAACTACTTTTTGAAAGGAAAGGAAATAGGCAACTACGATTTTCACTATTGAGATATGATCTTTGGCATACTTTTCATAAATCCCAATAAAACGAATACTTTTATTTTCACAAATATCTCTAATAGTTGATTTAGGGTGATCACTTTTATCTGATGATGATGAGTTTCCTGCTTGCATATAGGTAGAAAGATGAAAAAATAAAAATGCATTGGTTAGATATGGATTAAATTGTTGCAGGATAGTATAATTAGCTTGATATACTGTATTATATATCTTATCTTATATTCTTCTTGATACAAGGATGGAGGCATCCGTGGGAAAGGCATGAGCATGGTCATGGAGACGAGCATTAGGTAACTTTATCTGCTGCCAATGACATATATGTTCCAAAATATAATCTTGGAAGCATAGTTTTAAGCGGGAAACATAATTGTAAAAAGTTTTGTTTATAGTTTTTTCTTACATCTAACATCAATGTACTTATTATTTTTATTTTTTTTACAGTTATTGTGTCATGTTTGTTATTTTTGTCTCAGTTTAAAGGAGAAATATGAGGCGTTAATCCTTCATGGAAATGACAAAAATGCATCTGATATTGATAAGCAGCATTGGTTCAGCTATTGCACAAGTTAGTCTCATGTAGATTATGTTATAGTTCCAGAATAACCCACCCGATGGGCGGCCAAAAGGACCTGTCATTACCATTTCCAAACATCCTACTAAGACTCTTATCCTCATAGGGTCGTGGTTGTGCTTGTGGCTTTAATTCCATCTAAATGTCTGGATTGATCTGATGTGGTTCAGCTATTGCACAAGTTAGTCTGTGTGCAGGGTGACTTATGGAAGCTCGGGTGTAGGAGTCGTGTCACAAAACTCTATTAAAAGTTTCGCAACATTTTAATTTTAAAAACTGATGAAGTGATGTTGAATATTGCAGTTAGAGAGTCTTCCTTCTATGGTTGCTGAAGTATATTAAACTGATAATGCTTTGCAGCTAGAGGCAACTACACAGTTTCGTAAATTGCTCTCTATAGGTATAGTTAATGTTTTACATGAATGCTTGTGGATCATTGCTCATGCAACTGATCATATTTGCTCTGTTTTTATACAGAACGAAGTCCACCAATTGAGGAAGTTATACAATCTGGGTCGTGCCGCGCTTTATGGAGTTTCTGATGAGGGAAGATTTTCACCAGGTTCAGGTTTGACTCCTATAATGTGTGTGTGTGTGCGCGCGCGCACACGCTCGTGCCTTATCTGTCATTGATTTGACTTCAACCTTTCAATGACATTCTGAATAGTTTTAGGCTGCTTGGGCTCTCAGAAACATTGTTTCTAGTACATCTGAGAATATTAAGGTAGTTATTGATCACGGCCAGTCCCAATATTTGTCAACCTTCTTGCTTCCCCGAGTGATGATATGCGAGAGCAGGCACTGCCACAGATATGATCCTATTCGCCCGATCGTGTCTATATGACACTGGTAATTGTCTATTTATATATGAATTTTCTTTATAATTTGGATAAAAAATAATTCTTCTGCATGCTCACACACACAATTGTTAATCCTATTTCTAGCTATTGCAATATCGACCCATTACTTATGAATGGGTTGATTTTCGTGTGTGACTGAAACGGGTCCAATAAAAAAATCAGCTAACATTGGAACGAGTTCAAGTTGGTAATTTGGTGTTTTTGGGTTATAGTCACCAAAGCTCTAATTTCAACCTGCAATGAAAACCACCGCTTTTCAGGTTAATCTGGCATTTCAGTTGAGTAAATTCAGACCAAAAAATGAAGTTTAGAGTAAAAAACAGCCTTGCATACATTATTGCGTTCATAAGGCAATTGGATGCCGTTAATTATCTACAACAACGTGGTAGTTGGGAGGGAGAAAAGAGAGGGAATAAAAATGGATAAAGTTCTGGTTAATAGCCATGGCTACGCTATCAATTTTGGGTATAATACTACACTGTCGTGATATTGATTTTTTGCAAAGTTTTACTCTTAAAAATTAATGGTTTTATGTTTATATCTACAGATCCCACTTTCATAATTGGGTTTACCACACTGTGCTCTCACATACCTTTCAAATCATTATGAAGACTGGAATACGGTTCCAGCTTTAACTTAGTTGCCCGTGCATTCTGATTATCCAAGCTGGTAAGTCCTCTAATAATTTTCTTAGTTAAACTACTGGTCTATTGTGCAATGACAAAATTTTTGGCTACGATTAAAGAGGCAATATGTTTTTGGAGTCAGGTAACAGTCAAAAAAGGGTTGGACTGAAACATGGTCTTTTCTAAGTATGGTTCGAAATAGACCTGGTTGGTTGCTAAAATCAATGTCCACGTTTTTCCATAATATACACGATAATGTGGTTAATTATGAGTATAAAAAACGATTAAGAATGATCAAAATCAGAAGGTTGTATGTAATAAAAATATACTTTAGATGGCTCTCAACCTGTTCCCATTAGCTATCTTTAACCACTCACTAGACCTGTTTGAGATAAAACACAGCCTAAATCAACTCGGTCTTAAATAAATAGGTGGGAATTAGGATGCTCATAATTAGGAAGCTAAATTATCATAGACAAAATCTGATTTAAGCTAAAACTTTTCCTGAGTATGTTACAGGAGAGACATCCTTTGTCATGATATCAACATTCATATCCCTCACCATGTGTCCTTAAAGATTCCAAGCTACAATTTGTGGGCAACACATAAATCTCTTCAAGGTAACTGGGGAAAAGTAAGAATTTTAACCTTTTATCTAGTTATAGAAGATGATAACAAAAGGCACTATGAATTCAAACTTTATAACAATTTTGACCATTTTTATTTTTATGAATTGTGATACAGTATATGAATGAGGCATCATGGAACTGATGTTTTATGAAGACGATCCTTACAGTATGATATGTCTACAATGAGGACCGTAATTATATCTCATTTGAAGATGTTGCTCCTAAGATATCCCAGCCAATCGTATTTCTCAAGAGGGTAATGCGGTACTATGCATGATACACTACCGATTCATTTTTTTCATATTTTTTAATTTTACTAAATGTACAATTCAGAGCAATAATGTTGTATTGACTTGTATCATATAAATGAAAGTTATAAATTTGATATTCTTAGTCAAATACTCAAATAGAGCACAATTTTTTTAAAGAATTCGCGCGTATTAGATACTTTGTATTACATTGCAAAAAGTATTGTGTCGTATTTAAATAGGCAATAATGTTTACTATATAAAACTTCCTGAATATCTTTTGTATTACTATCAACAATTGTGTTTTGTTATAATTTTTTAAAATTATTATGTGTTGTTCGGTAGAACTCATATTTACATCTACTTAGTATTATGTGTTGTTTAGTAGAATTCTTATTTAGGGGTGTTAAAAAAGCCGACCTGAACCCGACCGGACCCGAACCCGGCCTTATTCGGATCGGGTCACTCGGGTCGAAAATCCTATTCGGGTCAATTCTGGTCAACCCGACTAACCCGAGCTCTAAATAGGGTCGGGTATCGGGTTGAAATGTTTTAGCTAACTCCGGTTCGGGTCAACCCGATTGACCCGAATATAGATTTTTTTATTTTTTAATATAAAATTATAAATTTTTATATAAAAAAGTAAAGAAAAGATTTTTTTGTCATTTTACTCAAATTCGGGTTAACCCGACCTGAATTGACCCGAACCCGAGTTGACCCGACTCGAATTGACCCAAACCCGAGTAACCTGAGTTCAAATAGGGTCGGGTTCGGGTATGAAATTTTTGAGCTTTTACCCGAATTGACCCGACCCGATTGACCCGAACCCGACCGACCCGATTCACACCCCTATTTACAACTACTTAGTATTGTCTATAATATTATGAAGTGAACCTGCCCGTCAAAACAAAATCATTTTAAGGCTCAAACTGGCTCAGATCAAGCGATTGATTTTTTTTGGAATATCGGTTGAGTAAGGTTGACCCGCATAAATAATTTTAGCTTAACTATCAATATGAAATAACTAATAATCAAGTTCTTTTTTCTCAACTTATTTATTCAAGGTAACACACCGCTGTTGTACATTTGTACAAGCCATCTACAATACTTATGACCCTACCAGACGAGTTTTTTTTAACTCTGCATGTGGAACATTCAAGTTTAGACATGCATCTATTGCAGATCAGACTTACAACAATAAGAGCCTGCCACACTAGAGTATATATCATCTATGTATCATATAATGTACTGTGCAAATGCTTAAAAAATCTAAAATTTGTATCAGCACACTGCAGCATCAATTCTTTTCAATAAGGAGATATCACAGTCACTCTTATGGAAACCTATATATCAAGCATTGGAGGGGGCCACACATTTAGACAATATTATAGACATCTATATTGCAACATTTTTATCATGTATTGGAAGTAAAAGTTTTTAGTTTTCTAAAAACTTGATTTTAATTGAAGGCTTTATGTGTTATCACATTTTTCGTTGTTCTTTTTACATATATTACATGGATGCTTTCTATTTTTAAGTTTTGTGTTTAAGATATTTTTGCGTTATTCATTATTTGTTTAAATCGGTTAAGAATTTGTTAAGTAATATTATGAAGTTGGCCCGCTCATCCGGATTGAATAGGCATCATTGTTTTGTATATACATTATATTCATTATCTTTTGTATAAAACCAACAAGTTAGTTTTGTGTTTAGGAAGTTTTGCGCTTTTCAACATTTATTTACCATATTATTACGAAGCTACATCCTCTTATATACAAGTTTTTCTTAAAAACCATTTTTTTCAAAAAAAAACTAAAAATTAACAACGTTTGATAACTTCTATTTTTTTATTACTTAATGTACAAGTCTATTAAATGTTTTTTCATATACAACTTTCAATAAACTTAGTACAAATTTTATACAGTTACTTCAAAAACCATAAATAATTGACAAACACTGCTATTATGCTTCAAAATCTTTGTAGAATACAATTCTTAAAACCAATAATTACCAAATCATAAAATTTAAAGATTTTTACAAGGTTTTGCCCGCCATCGGGCGGGCTTAGCACTGTGTTATATATTATATATATATATATATATGATATTATATTATATTTTTTTATAAATATAATATATTTATATATATATATATTTATATATATATATTATATATATATTAATATGCATGAAGAACTGGATGCCTTCGCTTAAAAAGGTCCTTATTGTCAAATCTATTGTTTTGCTTATTAAAACAATAACCACTCAGACGACAGTCTAGCCCATACTTAGCACTTTCTAATAATATCAACATTCTTAAAATGGATTCTAATCAGATATATCATCACGTCATGTATTCCTTTCTGCCCTATGTCATAAGGTAGTTTGAACATCTCATCTACTCACATCAATTATTATAAACATAAAGAAACTTGCTTTACTGTAAACACATTACGAACCGTGTGTGCACGCAGGTAGCTACAGATCTATCATGCAAACATAACGAAGAGCTCAATTTCGGCATCTAAACCATTTGTATCATAATGGGCCATCTCATTTGGGAGATGCTGCATGAACCGCAAATCTTTCATCATCAATAACCAAAACTTCGCCAAAAAAGATATCTCTGAAACAAAATATAATCAACCTAAATGGTGTTAATGTACCACCCTAATTATGGACTATCCAGAAGCGGCTTATATACCTTACCACTTTTCTCACTCGCTCACTACGGAAACCTCGTTCGTCAACTACGTACAGCAAGTCTTGCCCAACGATACGGTGAGGCCTGGTGACAATACCAAACATGCAAGTTTACTCAAAACAGGGCAAGGTTTTACTCAACTTACACACAATGTTCCACAATGTATTTGTGAATAGTGTCAAATGCAAAATGTAAAAGATGTTGAGGAAATGGATAGAGTTTTAGGAAAAATTCTTGTCTTTTTTGACTTATGGCATTGGCGTATAATAGTGTATCGTAGAGGCAAAATATTTGTGAGCATGAAGTTCACATATGTCACAAATAACAATGGAAAAATTGTAACTTTTTGAATATGTAATAATGAGAAATTTTGCTCTACCAATAACATGCGAAAGATACAAAGTACGCTCACTCACAGGTCCAATAACTTCATCTAATTGGTTTCCATAGTACCGTCGGGTGATGAAATTTGAAATCCAATCAAACAATGAACATATGATCTTTTTCTATCGAATTCGACAACATTATACAAGAATAAATGAAGTTGAGAAATATAACGTAGTTTGGGTTTGGTGAAAAACCTGGTAAGTGACACGCAAGTAAATCTAGAAACCTCGGACAAACAAATCCAGTCAAAATCCGCAGAAGTTAAAGGCCCTAAAATAATTTATAGATTTTGACCAAAGTAAATGCAGACACGAAATTAATAAAATGTTTGTTGTTTTAAAGAATTTAATTACTTAGAAGGGGATTGGTTTTGCTGCTGCTGCTGCTACCATTTATACATCTGACACCACATTCAACATCTCTCGACACACCTACCACTGTGTCTTCTTGGATCCCATATGCATATAAAATTGTTCCAATTCAACATTCTTTTCCAGCCAAAAAATCCTATTTCTAGTATCACAAAAAGCATATGGGACTTGGTCAAAGAAAGGAATTTCTATGCACACATATATTATTGAAGGAGTTTAATCTTAAGGTAATTATGTGTAGTTTAAACGAATGCTTTCAGACTGAATTTACATTTTTCGGGTAGTTATAAGGAAAAATTCTAACGATTCACAAATGACATTTATAAACAAAGTTCATGATCCTTTCAATAACCTATAGACTTAAGTATTAACCAACCTAATCATATATAGATCCGGTTAAACTTTTCAGTAGAATTACAAAAATTAGGGAGATGTTCAGGTAGAATTCTTATACATAAGCTGAACATGATATTGCATTTAGCATTAAATCTGGTGTTTTATGTAAGCTTTGTATAGTATGTAATTTTTCCGATTTGCAAAATTTCAGGTATGAGTTCTTTTCCTTTCCTATTAATATACCTTATTTTTTAAGACCCTTGCTATTCCTTCCATTTCGCCAGTGATGGTTGATAATGGACGACAATAATGTTTATTAAGTGCTTACTTCAAAATGTCTATATTATATAAATAGAGTGAGAATTTGTGCATTACCAGCTGTAATGTTTCAAACCATACATATATAAGGTACATACCTTGAACTTTCCACTCAGCTATTTTTTGACTCTCACCCATATCTGGTTGCAACTGCAACTGCAACAACGACAAATATAATTGTTGAGTACATAAGTAAAGAAGTCGAGTGTTTATCATTGTTCTTTTTTACCATCTAATAAATGACTGATTTAGTTCCATTTCAGCAAACCAAACTAACAAAATAGTTAACTTATAAAGCAATGTTAACTCGCCTAAATCAAATTAACCTAAGTCGGCAGTTGTATATTGCTATCTATGGTGGCCTGAATCAAATTAACCTTAGCAGGCCTGAATCAAATTAACCAAAGGAAACCTACATTAAATTCACCACTTCGAAACCAAACCGTATATATCACCTATTTAAGCAGATCCGTCGGCGGCTTTTTCCTCTACAACCTATACTGGTTCGAATATATCAGCAAACACTAAAATCATGAGTCGATACATCAGTGCACCCCTTCTTTAACCCCAACAACATCAAACACAATCAAAACCAATCCTACGGAAAAGATTTTCATTTAACCAAATTCTCAAAATCAAAAATAACCCAAACCCAAACATAACTATCATGCTGAATGAACCCACATCCATTTGATCCTAAAATTACACTTCCAACATCAATAAAAAGTTCATAACAACCATTAAAAAAATGTAAAACTTACCTTCACGAAAAACGAAACTTCAGAGACGCGCACCATCAAATCACCCTGGCGACGAAGACGACCCTTCGTCTTTCTTCACAGTATCCTAATCACTCAGAAAACAAATAAAGTAAACACCTTTTTTAACAAAAATTAAATACCAGCATCATAACACAATCCAAGTAACATAAAAAAATTAACAAACAAAATTTAACCTTTATAAACTCAAAACTAAAAATTAAGATTGAATAAGTTAAACCCATTTTCAATTAACATTCAGATATTGAAATTTACTAACGATAAACAAAATTAAATACATCACATTACCCCAAGATGCACACCATATAGGCAAACTGTATGAACGAAAACCACAAAAGTGATTCAGCAATATGAGAAAAAAAACCAAATCTGAAGCGGCACCATTTGGTTTGTGTGTGTGTTTTTGTGGTGGGTGCAATAGTTTGTGTGTGTTTCTAAAGGCCTGGCGGAAAAATGGTGAGGGTGGAATGTGTTTTGGAGAATGACGAATGATTTGGGGAGGGTGGAACACGTATCATCAAGTATAGCCACGTATGTTTGTATGCGGTAATCAATTCTCAAAGTAACCCACTCTCCAGTACACCTGATTAATTTATCATTAAACTACTATTTATAATAATAATAATAATAATAGGTTTGTGAGGGGCTACTGTTCATAACGATTAATTTAGTATTTCATTATTGTTTATAATAATAATAATAAAAATTGGGTTTGTGAGGGAGGAGACAACACAGGTAATGTTATATATTATTAATTACTCAAATTTTATTTTAATAATTATTTTATAGTATATAAAATTAATTGGAAGAAGCTAATATTTTTTTTAATCTATTTTCACATAAAATTCAATAAAGTTGGATGATATCAAAACTTAGGCTGGTCACTATGGTCGGTCGACCGAGTCAGTCGATCGTCGGTTGAACTCGGTCGCCACCATAGTGGCCCAGTCGGTCGCCGACGAATTTTTTTGAAATCTGTTGCATAGTCGACCGGTTTCGTGTGAAAAAATTATCCCAATGTCAGTATTTAAATTCAAACACTTTAACACTATAAATACCCACTTATTTTACCATTTTATACACAGTTATATACACTTTCATCAACTTTTTTAAATGGCTTGTTCGCTTTCACATACCAACGATGAAGTCGAAGCTTTGGTTCAAAAACTAATTGACGAATATATGGTTCGTCAGAAAGCGATTCTAGATTTAGCCTTGCAATTTGACAATGCATGCATAGCCAAAGACAATCTTAGAAAAACATACAAGAAATGTAATGACATTCCACAAGAGAAGCGTGCATTGATCGGCGCTTTCTTAAAAGAATGATCTGATAAAGACTACGACCTGAATCTTTGTATGTATGAAAATGCGGCAAAAATAGAAAAACAAATGAATGCTAAATTAGTTTGGCTACTGGAAAAATACAACTACCGCTCACAAACCCATATAGGTGGTTCGCATCACAGACTCATGAGTTATGTGATGTATATCTTATTGAGAAATAGCTACATCAACTACATCTAGATGAAGAAGCCTTAAAAGAAACATTAGAAGAACAAGCAAGGGATGAAAAGGAACGGGAGGAGAAAATTAGGCAAAAACAAGCTGAAGATGAGGAATTCATGTTGGAATTTAGGTGAAATTTTGATTCAGATTTACGAGTCAGATTAATAATCTAGGAACTATATTTAATTTGTTGTTTTAAAATGTATTGTTATAAGTAAAGTATTGATATTATAAAATTATGTATTAAAATTTTCAAATTTTAATTCAGACGGTTACAAATTCTAACGGCTACTTTTCCATTATTAAATTACCCCTCACCAGCTCCTCGTATTTCTCACCTACTTCGATATCCAACTCTTTCCAAGGATTCTAATTTTCATTAACGAAAATGATCATGGGACATACGTCTTGATATAGATGATTCCGATTTCTATTTAACACCCATTCTACGTTCCTCTAATAGCACAAGTGTTGAACCATCTCCCTTAACCTCAAATCTAGTTTGGATAATACCCGGTCCTGCGGGTATTGTTCAGCTCTCAAGTAGCACACGTGTTGAACCATCTCCCTCAACCCCAAATCCAGTTAGGATAATACCCGGTCTTGCGGGTATTGTTCAGCAAGCGAAGCTGCTTAAAGAAAGGGATATTCTTCTTGGTTGGGACGGGGCAATAATATCAACACAAGAATATATAAAGAAAGTTGTTGAGGATGTGGGTGATGATGAGGATTTTAAGAGTGGTCCGTGGGTTAGTGCCACTGACTATGTGCATGCTACTGGTGGCATTGTAACTGGATATTTGGGAGACATAAAAAACTTTATGAAAAATGGGTAACTTGAGCAAGTTGTTGCAATAGTGAAGTCTTGTTCTCTAAATACCATTGGCGATCATACATGAGACTCTGAAAGATCTCTCAGGTACAATACCCAGAAGAATACATCACAAAGTCATTGGTGATGGTGGTTATGGAAAAGATATTATTGTGGGAGCTGCTATGATACTTGCTAATGTCTTAGTTTTTACTCATAAACCATCAAAGCACTACCTTAACATTACAATGAGAAATGTGGTTAAGCTTTTTGTTGGGAATTAAACACTTCAGAGTTAGTACTGCTAAGCTAAGAGTTAGTACTGCCAAGCCAACAGTTAGTACTGTTAGAAGAAAATAGTTAGTACTGCTCAAGATTACAACTGTCAATACTAAACTAATCAGTTAGTACTGCTAGAGTAAACTTAGTACTGCTAGAGCAAAGTTAGTACTGCCAGTACTAACTTAATACTGCTGAAAGAAGTTACAACTGCTGGTTAATATCAAGTTAATGCTGATTGAAAAGATAAATGCTGATGAGAAGATTATGACTCAAGATTAATGCTGATTGAGAAGTTACAAAGGAAAGTATTAAATACTTAGTCATTGTATTTAATACATTTGACTACATATTATGGAAAGCATTAAAAGCATTAATGTATAATAACTTAGGAAAGTATTAATAGTATTGTAAGCCCATTAGGACTCCTTAGTGTATAAAAGGAGGACCTAGGGTGTAGACTTAGATCTCTCACATACATCATATCAGTTAGAGATCAATCACAATTGTATTCATAGCTTCAAGGTTGTAAACCCTAGTACTAAGTCAGAGTACTCGTATTATTAAGTTTAATAATATTAAAGCTTTATAGTGATATCATCGTTGTCTTATATATATTCATCTGTTTTTATTATTATTTCTTTCTAAGAAATTAAAAGTAGATTCCCGCATAACTCTTTAAAATTCAACTTCAAAGTTTTCTGTCAAAGTACCTTTGGATTTATCCAAGGATACAAACTTATACAATCTAAGGAGAGAAAGATCAGTTCTAGTGGGATCTACAATTGGTATCAAGCGGGTTGAAGCTATGATCTAGAAGAACTATCAAGGAAGAAGCCTTTACTCACAAGGAAGAGAAGACTCCTATGCTCTCTTCATACTCTGCGGTAGAAAACTTGGTTTCAAAAAACATGTCTAAAAAAAAAAAAAAAAAAAGAAAAAAAAAACCATGAAACTCTTAAAACTCAGTATGATATTCAAGTGGGATCTACAAGTGGCATCAGAGCGAGGTTGAGAAGCTTTGAATAAGAAGAACCATTCTACACACAAGATCTGAGTGACCAGGCTAAAGAAGGACCTACCAATTTTGCACTTATGGCTTATACATCTTCAAGTTCTTCAAGATCAGATTCTGAGGTATCAACTTGTTCTAAAACCTGTATAAAAATGTATGAAACCCTTAAAACTCAGCTTGAGGACTTAAGAGTAGAGTATAATAAATCTGAGTTTAATCTAGCAAATTATAAAAGAGGGTTAGCGTTTGTAGAAGAGAGACTTGTCTTCTACAAGAACAATGAGGTCATCTTTACTGATCAAATAGTTGTATTAAAAAGTGATGCCTCATTCAATGAAGCAGAGATTATTGCTCTTAAGTCTTATATAGAGAAACTTAAGAAAGAAAAAGAGGATAATCTGCTTAAAATTAACAACTATGATAATGCCACTAAGAGTTTGGATAAAGTGATAGGAAGTCAACTAGTAGATAACAATAAAAAGGGTTTGGGGTACAATGTTGTTCCACCTCCACCTACAGGTTTATTTGCACCTCCTATCATTGATTTGTCTCACTCTGGCATTGAGAAGTTTAAAGAGCCTGAATTTGAAGGCTATGGTGTCAAGGTTGATAAGTGTGTAAGTGAAACATCCCCTAAAGAGATTAAGAAAACACCAGATGCCCCAATTATTGAGGATTGGGTGTCAGATGATGAGGAACAAGATGAGTCTAAGCCTAAATCAGAAAAGAAAACTGTTATTCCTACTGTTAAAAAGAAAGAATTTGTTAAAGCTAAACAAGATGATAAAACAGTTAGGAATACAGTTAAATATGCAGAGATGTATAGATCACAAAAACCTAGAGGGAATCAAAGGAATTGGAATAATCTTAAATCCCAACAGCTAGGAAATGAGTTTGTGATGAACAATAAAGCTTGTTTTGCTTGTGGAAGCTTTAACCATCTGATAAAAGATTGTAAAAGGAAGGTACAAAAACCTATATGGAACAATGCTAGAAGGGTAAATCATCATAATTCTCATAGAATGTCTTACCCTCATCCAAAAAGAAACTTTGTTCCAAAAGCAGTCTTAATGAAAACTGGGATGAGACCAGTTAATGCTGCTAAGCCAAAGGCTGCATATAATGCTGTCAAGAGGAATAGGTTTAATGTTGTTAAAACATCAGCATGTTGGGTCTGGATGCCAAAGAACAGAGTGGTAGATCATGTATCCAAATATATCAGTGCATCAGTTACTTTGAAAAGATTGGATTACATTGATGCACAAGGAAGATTCAAGTCTGTGATGGCTTGGGTTCCCATAAGAAGATGATTTGGAGGATCCTTCCAAACAGGGGAGGATATGAAAAATGCTCATATTAATGAAGATCACTTTTGTTCAGATGGATGCACAGGCTCAGGGGAGGCAAGAGTGCAGCAAAGAAAAAGAAGAATCCAGAGAAGAGTGCAGCAAAAGCAGAAAGACCAAGAAGATGAAGTGTTTGGAAGAATCCTCTCAGCAAAGAAAATGAAGGTTTAATTCAAGAAACTTGATGATTTGGAGGTAAATCACAAGTTTAGGGGAGGATTGTTGGGAATTAAACACTTTAGAGTTAGTACTGCTAAGCTAAGAGTTAGTACTGCCAAGCCAACAGTTACAACTGTTAGAAGAAAATAGTTAGTACTGCTAGAGTAAACTTAGTACTGCTAGAGCAAAGTTAGTACTGCCAGTACTAACTTAATACCGCTGAAAGAAGTTACAACTGCTGGTTAATATCAAGTTAATGCTGATTGAAAAGATAAATGTTGATGAGAAGATTATGACTCAAGATTAATGCTGATGAGAAGATTATGACTCAAGATTAATGCTGATTGAGAAGTTACAAAGGAAAGTATTAAATACTTAGTCATTGTATTTAATACATTTGACTACATATTATGGAAAGCATTAAAAGCATTAATGTATAATACTTAGGAAAGTATTAATAGTATTGTAAGCCCATTAGGACTCCTTAGTGTATAAAAGGAGGACCTAGGGTGTAGACTTAGAGATACAATCCTCTCACATACATCATATCAGTTAGAGATCAATCACAATTGTATTCATAGCTTCAAGGTTGTAAACCCTAGTACTAGAAAGAGTACTCGTATTATTAAGTTTAATAATATTAAAGCTTTATAGTGATATCATCGTTCTTATATATATTCAATGTTTTGATTATAATATTCTTCTAGATATTAAAGAGTAGATTCCGCATACTCTTTAATATTCACTCAAAGTTTCTGTCATAGTACCTTTGGATTTATCCAAGGATACTAAACCTTATACAAGCTAAGGAGAGAAAGATCAGTTCTAGTGGGATTTGCAGTTTTCCGTAAGGATACATTTCCTGGAAGTGGCAGTGGTTAACCTTAACATTTTATGTAATGTTTTTTATTATAATGTAATGTTTTTTATTATTTATGTAATGTTTTTTATTATTAATGAAATTTAAATTTGATGTTAAAAAAATTGAAAAAAAATGAAAGTCGCCTTGTAGTGGCAAAAAGTTGCCTGTAAGTCACCGGAGAGAGAAAGCTGATGTGACAGGCAAAAGTACAGGTCGGAACCTGTTACCATAGTGACCAGCCTTAAGTGATTTTTGCAGGTGAATAAGTGAAACACTTTTAAAACTTGAGTATTATATAGCTCAAATAAAATATTAGTGACTTTAATAGAACAACGATAAAACTTTATTATTATTAGATGAAACTTTCTCTATATATAATCAGTGGTGACTCAAGGGTAAAACAAATAAAGCTATATCTTTAGACCTTCAATTTTTAAGGCCTCGGATTTCGAAGTACCTTCTATATATATAACGTTTGTCACGTGTTTTTTACCGCCATTTATAGAGATCTGATTATTCAAAGCCCCAATTAGCCGATAAATGTTAAATAATCAAAGTTTTGGGCTTTTCTATTTCTACTTTTTATTTTTTTAAGCGTACGAGTTATAGACATTTAAGCCTAGATATATTAAATATATAAATGACCTATTTTGCATGAAAAATAAGCAAATGTTAAATTAATTCGTGTGATAACAACCATTTATCATTTACATTGATCAATGAACATTTATTTTTTCACACCCATAAACATACTTTCAAAATAGTTTATCTCATCTACTCATGTATCATTTTTCAATCATAAGTTGCTTTTAAAGATGCTTTATTTTTTGCTAAAGAAATTACTAAAGAAAAATGAATTTGGAAAAGAAAAACGAGCTATTTGTAGAAAGATGTTCACAATGAAACTATAGAAACCGGCGAGAGACTTTTAGAACCAATTACTTCTTATACATTCCGGATCAAGCTATTTCATCAATAGAAAGTAAATTTGACCGAAGGTATCTTTAGTATACTATTTAGCATTAAAAATTTAATATCCTAAGATAATAACAAGCTAAAAAGGTAGTTGTTTGGATCTTAAAAGTTCTTTAAGCCATATCATAACAATTGTTTGGATATTAACAGTATATATTTATTTTTGAAACTAAGAGTTTTTAGAGAAATTATACATCTGAAAAATGCTACATCGATTGATATACTTAATCAGATTATAATTATAAACTCTTTCCGTAATACTTATATGGTGTATAGAATAATGTTAACAATTTCGATAACAGTTAATTTAGCATAAAGAAGTATTTTAAAACTAAAGTTAATTAAAAGTTATCAACGATCGAAAGTGTCACAAAAACGTTATATATATTGGTTGATTTATCAATTAAAGATGTGACATTATATTATATTGATTTCGAGAAACTAATAAAAAATTTCACATAAAAACCTGAAAAGGTACATTTTATACAAACGATTTTTCTAGCAAATAACTTGATAAAAAAGCCCCGTCTTAAGGCTTCGCTTTAGGCCTTCGAGAATATTGAGCCGCCTCTGTATATAATTGATGTGCTGTCGTGTAGGGTCAATTTATTTATTACCAAGTTTTAAATTTATATTTAGCCGACTTATCCTAGAATAACACTTTAACGGGCAGTGTACCCG